>JAHWFP010139407.1:0-39197 GCA_023313725.1 Lithobius niger
TTTTTTTTATGGTAATTACAAAAGAAAATTGGACTGACATACATTCCAGATTAATTTTAATATTTTTACCCATTCTATCCCCCCCCTTCCCATTTCTACACCCTTTTTTAAAGTTAACTGTAAAATAAAATTGGGCTGGCCACATATTTCGGATAATTTCGATGTTTTTTTTAATCATCCTTGCGGAGTAGACGTTTTTTTTTCATTCTCTTCTTCCAACTCCTCATCCCCCCCCCCCCCCCCCCCAAATCGCAACACCTTTTTTTTAAAGTTAATTGTAAAATAAAGTTGGCTGCCCACACTTTTCGGATAATTTTGATGTTTTCTCTATTCATCCCACCCTTAAGGAGTATACACTTTAAGCACAGTAAATAGCTATTCAACCAAGCGTTCGTAAAGCATGCCGCTGAAGGCGCACCAAAACGCAACATTCGTTTGGCAAGCACGTAGCTGCAGGGCGCACCGTACCTAACGAAAACAAGCACTGATTCTGATTATTTATAAATTTAGCTTCTTTTTCGAAGGCCAGTATAGTACTAGTCGGAATCGCTGGTGGCAAAACCCGCATTGCTCATAATGGGATGGTTTTCCGGCAGAATTATGAACTTGACTTGATGGTAGCTGGAACGAAAAATAAGCTCGAAAGGCCAAAACTCACGTATAAGACCCATGCTGCATCAGGGTGGACAATTCCCAAAAGCCATTAATGCAGGCTAATTGCGGCAGGGACCATTAAAAAAATGGGAAATGGTCAAACCTTAAAAAAGAGTGATTTATTCTTGAAGCCTTCTGTTCCTGTACTATTTGCCTTCCATATAAATAGTCACGAATCGGACATGTGTTTCGTCACAACTCGGAACCGGAAAAGCGCTAGGAACTCTGAGAACACTGAGTTGAAAATAAGAATTTTTTACTTCGTTTTTTTTTCAAGTTCACAAATATTTAATTTTTTTTTTAGTTTCTTTTCTTAAACTAGCTTTTAAGAAAGGTGTATTTATTTTAGTTTTTTTTCTGTTTACTCCTAGAAACAATCTTTTAAAGCATGGAGGCTCAAAGTAATTGTAAAAATACCCAAATGTACTCTAATCGAAGTTAGTGAAAAAGACTAACATTAAATTTTAAGACCAACGTTAAATTTTGGAAATTTGTGCTTGTTAATAATCAAAAGATTTTTATTGTGGAACCTGTTTCGCTTAACGAATTTAATTGGGCAGAAATGATAGATGATAAAAAAAATTTGAAGAGTATTACTGGGAATTGTTTATTGTTTGAATCACCACTGACAATAGTTAAAAAACTAGGAAACAGTGATATTAGGATTAAAACGTCAATGGGAGAGATTACAGTAACACATTTAAATTTTCGTGATATTCGCCAAACAATGGGTATACTGAATAACTGGATTAATCAAATATTCTTAAAATCACTCAATTCTTTTTTCAAAAACCTGGTACCCGTGATCAATCTAACAGAATTAGACCTTGTAGAAACGTTCTTTAACTAATTTTAAGACTGCTTTTCTTTTTCTTGTTTTTTTTTTTAGTTGGATGCAATGAACCGACCTGATCTATGCATAAATTTAGTAATAGATCCATAAGGAATAGATGGTTAACCACCAATAATTGCTCGTTTGCGAGAAACAGTTAGTCAAATATCGAGGGGGCGGGGAAATCTCGCGAGCACATCAGCCCGAGTGTGTCTTCTCCACCTTGGAGAAATTGGACTATCCCGTTTTGAGCAAATGAGCAAGTATTGGTTAACCACCTGTTTTCAAGGATACATGTTTTAATGGTAATGTGTGATCTCAAGCTTATAACTTATATAGACTTATTTGAGTTAAAAAAAAAATTTGTTTGTAAAGTTTATTTGTGAATCATAATGAATTTAAGAATTTTTGCACATGACTTATGTAAATTCCTGAAAGAAAACTTCCGCGCAAGAAAGTTCCTGTCAACAAAAGTCAGAGCTAAGGGAGAGATGTCTCTCTACCTAGTCCCCAACACCGACTTTCGTGTTTAAGGTAAAACCTATTTTTTTTCCTACTGTAATAATTGAAATAAGATTAGATTATAAAATGCGCTATTTGCTTGAGTTATAGGTTTTTAGCTGTATTTCAAAGTATCAGTAGCCTAGTTTTCGTACCATTGGAACAAAAGGTTGCCAGTTTAGGCTTAGCTTGCAATATTTTTTCCGTATTGGCACTGTGACAAATGTCGCCAGTCACAAATGTCCCTGTTTACACTGGTTTTACAACGCAGTGTGCAGGCTGAATTTGTGCTGTGTAGTTATGAAAAGTCACGTTGTGGAGCTCTCACATGGTGGATCAGGGGTTGTGTAGACCACATAAAAGTTAGATTATCAAAAAAGTATGGGGTTATCAAAAAAGTGTGGGTTATCAAAATTAACCCACGGTGATGTGTGTGGGTGTTCAGATTAACCATAAATAACAACTACATTTTTAGCATAGGGATGTGTTTGCGTGACGTCACCACCATGCACTAAAGTAGAAATATTGCCATTTGTAACGTCAAATGTTAATGTAAATGTTTCATCGCAGTAAAAATGTTGATTCACAATCCACAGCATCAGTGCTTAAATTTTAACATCGATATCGTGGACCATGGTAGGCCAAAAGCAATGAAGCTGTATCAATTTCAGGGTGCTTTTTGCTGCTCCGTGCCCTGCTGAGGGTGTGATAATCTCTGATGCAAAAATTTACCAGCAATTCGGGTATACAGGCTTGTGCCATGTCTTCTAATCTGCCTTGTGCTGGATCCTTAGTCCATAATCGGTATAGCATGTTATCAAATCTTTATAAAAGATGTTACATTTATAACTGGCATCAATAATGTCTGCAGAGCCCTGGTTTTTAACGTTTTCAGTAATAATGTCTGCAGCGCCCTGGTTTTTAATGTTTTCAAAAATTTTACTGCAGTAATCGTCTGCTCTCTGTTCTGTTACTACTTGGCTCGGAGTCCAATCTGGGAATTATGAGCCTAGGACGCAAACCAGCAGTTCTGTGCGTGATAGTGCTTCACTAACTGGCAAAAGTTTTATCTTTGGCGATGCTGAATGATAAAATCATATTCTCTGATCCTTACTAGGATGTGTTCTAATTTGGGGGATAACCCATTGCTGTTGTATAAATAAATCATCACCGTGTAGTTGGTTGAAAAGAGGTTCTTCCGACTAAATACGTACGAAACGTTTCGATTGCATGTATTGCGGCGAGAATTTCCATTACAGTCGTGCTTCCTTCTTTTTCTATAGGCGTCAATGTTTGTGAAGTACAGGCTATGGGGTAGGTTATACCATCATGTGACTGTGTGAGACAACCGTTTAACAATCTGTAACTGCCGTCTGCTTCGACATAGAAGGGCTGGGAAAAATCAGGGTGTCACAGGGTTACTGCATGTACCATAGCTTGCTTTAGGCTTTTGAATGCATCGACTGCTCCCTCTTCATAAGTTAAAGAATGCTAAAGGAGAACGCTAAAAAGCTAAGAATGTGTCTCTTGAAAAGATTGCATATTCCGAAGAATCTGCGGATTTCTTTTACATTTTTAGGTTGCGGAAAGATTTCCATCGTTTTACGTTTGTCTTTGTCAGATCGGGGGCCTAATTAGTTTATTATGAAATTTATGTCTAAATTTGGCAGTGAGAATTTAAATTTCAAGTTATTCCATTCTTCGTCTAACACTACCTTGGATTTTTCCTGTGGTCTTGGTGAGTTGATGGACTTGGCGCTGGTATCCGTATTAGGTTGTGGTGTCTCAATGGGCTCTTGGCATTGAGCGCTCGACTGGCTTTGTTCTGAGTGGGTTGGTCTAGGGGAAGTTAGTGAGCTGGCCTTAGCTTTGCGTTGGCGTTGAGCTATCTCATTGGGCTCTGTATCATTCGTGATCGTATCTACTGTACTGATGCTCGTTTGGCTTTGTTCAGAGGGATTTACCATGCTTGAAGTATTTATAGGTGTTTCTTCCTTGTTATCATTGTCATATTCAATTATCGTTGCTGTGTAATGGCCCAAGAATAGCCCCAGAAGGGATGTAAATATCCTCATCAGATGCGTTAATAATCATAATCATAATCAAAATAATAATAATAATAATCACAATCGTTATTAATCGGTGATGGACTTACTAAACATCTGGCTTAACAAATCTGGAAAATGCTTTCGCATTGTGGAATAAAAACTCCGCTTTGAATTTCTGGGTAGCCGACGTGCAACGTTATTGTTACCCTTGTCTCGCTATTGTCTGGCAAAACAATGTCTTTAAACATTGAAAATGGTATTTTTTCGTAATATTTGTAAGATGTGGCATTCAATTGAGATTGCAGCTGTTCTGCTGTAACGTCGTCTGATGCACCATTAATTGGCGCAGTGTGCTCATGTACTACATGATATTTCTCGAAATTAATTATTTCTCTATTTTGTTCGTGTGTTTGCCAAGCATCATATGGGGAGATAGATAGCTTAAACTTGAGATCTCCTATTTCCAATATATGCTCGGAGCAATTTCACTTAACCGATTCTGGTTCTTTTGACAGGAAATCATAACCTAATAAAACATGTATCCTTCCAAATATGTATCGGGAACGATTCTAAACTGTTGCTTTCTTGTGAAACCGCATTTACTGATTTCGGTAGTCAATATTCTATTTACTATGAATTTCTTACGGCCAATTCCTATTAAATCAAATGGGGTAGGCGCTAAAGTTTCGGTACACATTAGTTTTGGATCATGCAATAATTCGTGTGCTGTGGATTCCTCGAGTAATGAAACTATGCTTCTGGAATCTACGAGTGCTATGTTCCTAATATGTCAAAAATTAAATATCATATGTGGCGTAGGGTGTCCTGAGGCCTATAACCCTATAACATGCGCTATAACCTGGCCTATAACCTATAACCCTATAACCTGCGCAATTTATTGCCATTTCACTTGTGGTTTTGTTGGCTTGATTCGCTACACCGTTTCATAATTCATCGATGAGGCCAATAGTGTCTATTTCTGCCGCTAGATGGAGTTGGTGAGGCGTTGTTAGGTAGTTTGCTTACTTTCCGCTGAAAGCATTGATGCTCGTTTTGCTTGACGCTTTTTACTTTTTTCGTCTCACATTTCATCAGGACTTGATTTACTGTCCCAATAATTGCTGTTACTGAAGCAATCAGTGGAATACAAATTTTCCATTATTCCTGGTTTTTAGGTTAGATTTTTATCGCTTCTCCTGACGAGATCAATTGAGCTTTCTCTCATTGGAGTCTGAAATACTAAGGAATTCTACTGTTCTGTCTTCGCCTATTAATTCTAGTATGATCGGGATGTTTGTTTTTACTTTTGACAATTCCGAGTGGAAATTAGTCGAATCTAATTCGTCTTTGAAAAGGATGAGGATAATGGAATCACATGTCAGTTTGTAGGCTGTATTTATTTTGACCAACATTTTCGTAAAAATATGTTGCAAGTCGGTATTCAATTCCATCATGGGTGCTACGTATTTGTCTGGAACTGAACTGAAATACAATGGTAATACAGGCAATGTCAAAGTTCGATCGTGTAATGCTAGTTTCTGCTAATACCAATCTACTTTCAAGTGCAAATCAAGAAGTAGGCCTGCTGCATCTATTGTCGAGTGTATAATTTTGTTTCTAAATAAAACATTAGTCTGATCTTTAGACATAAGTGGTTGCGTTCTGGTTTTGTCAGGATTTTCGATATTTGTAGCACAAGTACGAATGCTGTCTACCTTTCAATATTCGGCAAGCTCAAAGTACCTGCTACTCTTTGAACTATCTCTAGTTTTTTGGCTGGGGAGCGTTACTTAGCTGTGGGCCTTGTGAATTACTACGCTGTGTAAAATTTGCGTTTCGGTTACTGCCGTTATATCTATAACACTGATGACTGTACTGTCTTAGATTCAGTTGTGAATTATCCCTTTAGTCTCAGTTGTTTTTTTTTTGTGAGTTCTTGTGTCCTATATTTTGCCATTGTGGGATCGGTTTTCCGTCGGCTTTTAGACGTCTAGCATTTTTGGTTATGACTGCTTCGAGTCTGTTTTCTGCTGTTTTGCAGTCTCTACGTGAATGTGCTCTCCCGAAACAGCGAAAACAGGATCGTTTTTTCTCTGTTTTGGTGATAACTGTGCCGACTCTAGCTTTGTTTACTGCTTCCTTTAATTTGAGGTTTTAACTTTTGTTTTTCGTTCGAGTACCTGCATACCTCGTGCTAAATCACTTGATGCCACTGTCATATTGTTATCGAGTGGTGAAAACGATTTTTCGAGTTTTGCGTGGGATCTATCTTGCTGTGCTCGCTCATTTCTGGTTTACGTTTTAACGTTTGGTGTAACATTTCTTCACAGGTTTTAAGATGAACAGTCACTAAATGGTTTTTCCAAAATATCTGACATGGCTGACTGAAAAGTGCATCTTAAGCGTTCGTCTCTAAATCTTTCTTTAATCATTCGTTGTAATTCACTATCTTCAGGTTTTATCATCCAGATTTCTGCTGCCATGATTTCTAATCTCTCTGGAAAAGATTCCATATCTTCGCCTTTGTGCATTTTAGCTTTGTGGAATTTTGTTCGAGTTACTTCCTGTCCACCTGCTCAAAGTCTTTCGACTAACACAACTTTAAATTATGCCCAGTGTGACTGGTTTGTTACTGAAAAGCCAGTTGCTACAAATCTAGCTGCTTAGCCCAAGCATTTATTTATCACTGCCGCTATTAATTCGCTACCTGGTAAGGTTGGATGAATTTATCTTAATTGTCTGTTAAAAGTAGGAAGGTGAAAATATCACAGTCTTCCCTCCCCAGATAAGGTTGTCAAGCTCTTTTTGCAGAGCGGACATCCTCCCACATTCTTGCGTTATTTCTATCATATTTTGCCGATCACTATTAGGCTGTGTTGGTCTAAAATTATTCGCTATTTCTTTTAGTGTTTCAACGTGACTATTGTTTGCCTGTTGGAAGCATCCAGAAATAATTGTTGATAAATTACTTCCTCCTGAAGGGGCTGAGCATTCCCTAACAATGGGTGTTAGCCTAGGAGGGGTAGAAGAATGAATTTGCTGCCTAACTTCCTGTTCTGAAGGCATGCATGTGTTTAAGCAACGAGAGCGCGAATTTGGCTCGTGAAGGTCATTCTTTTGCCTGTTGAAACTGTGATGCCTGTCGACATTTTTGGTTCGCGTTACTTGGAGAATTATTCCTAGAATAATTAACGTCATTGTTCCTATCAATACTGGGTGAGCGACTGTGTGACAAACTACGTAACCGACTTCTTGAGTGAGTGATAGACCGAGTGCTGGAGTTGTTACGAGGTAAGCTACTTGACCTACGGCGCGAAGCCGTGTTCCTGTACATGAATGAGCTCTGTTGGCTGCCTTGTTTTATCAGCGGCGGGTGAAGCTCGGATCTGTCTTCGTCCTTGCCTAACTAAAGACTCGTTCACTATTTGTGTGACTATTTTCCTAACAATCGTTTGGTTTTTCCTAAAAGCCCTACCGCTAGTTGGGTGTTTTAAACTCGTCCCTTAAACAGGATCCTGTTTAAATCTCTTCTAGAAGCATTTTTCTTAGTTTTAGTCATAATTCGATCCTAAACTCATATTGCCTTTAAAGCTGTACGTGTGGGTGTCTTGTATTGGTTAGCCTATGTATTTTTGCTTTTTTATTCTTACTGAATCAGTTATGAGTCCGATGTTTGTTTCATTCTTGTCAAAACTAATCGAATTTCTAGAAAGGATGTTAAGTTAGCAAAAATTATTCCGGCCCCATCGTGAATTTAGCTACGAGTCTCGATGGTGAAAGAGGTTTTCGCTTTTGAAGAGATAAACTCCAAAATTTATTTACTATTGATTTACTACTGATTTACTATTTTCTTGACTCTAACTCTCTCCTTTCTCTAACGAAACGTGATCTATGCTGGGTTTTTTAATGAGGGCATGGGCGTTATGACGAATCATAATTCTGACACCATTGTAAATCTATCGTAAACACAGGTATACTCGTTTATCGATGATTTATGTTGTGTGAGTTCAATGCTCAATATCGGCCAGCTTAACAATATGTGTAACTGCAGCTTTACAATAATCACGATCAGCATGCAAGTAAGGGAGACCACACTAGTTTTACTGTAAACGAACGTATGTTTAATCTATCAAAATCAATTAGTCGTTAATGAGGTTTATCAAACTCCCTCTTAAATCCCAATTTAATCACTCTTAACTTACAGGGGCTGGGGCTCTACAATACTGGTGATGCTAATGCGTTCTTACCAGTGTTAGGCCTATAACTCAAATGTTCAACAACTACACTGACTATTCTAAGTCTTGTGTCATACTCTGACTATTTCTAGTTCTATAACTAAGTGTGACTATTCTAAGTCCTAGCTAGTGTTCTATCAATGTTCAATTTGTACTCAACTTCTGCATCAAAGTTCCTAGGTCAGGTGCTGAGTGTCAGAAATGGAATCCAAGACTGTTTTATTATGTTGGGGGCTTGCGTATATACCCCAGTGGGCTAACTGATCTAATACTGAAATTTGACTGAACGTGTCTGTGCTTGCCCCTGAACAAGTTTGGGCATGTCCCTGCTGGACTGGTTGGAACTGGATCTGGATAGTGTGAACAGGTGGGACCTTAGCTAGTCTCGGACGACTGAGTTATAAGTTGGATCTGGATAACTCATGGCTTGGCTTCTGGCTAAAGTGCGCTAAGCTGAACTGGCAGTTCAGATTTTGCGCCTGTTATAACTTACTCCGTACGAGTGAATCATGTTAATTAGGCTAATGGTTGAATGGACGATGCTACTAATTAGACTAGAGGACGCCCGTCCTCTGGATGGGTGGAGTAAACGCGTATGCGTATGTCCATGCTTCATCAAAGTAAGATTCTTTAATCAGTATTTTGCGTATACTGGCTAACAAACACTAATTTTGATTCACTTCACTCACTCAATCACCACGTCTCCCTTACCATCATAAAACCTTCTTCCCCCTTGCCTTCTTGTCTGCAGTGATAGCGTGGTGACACCAAATTTTTATTACGGGGATTGTGAAAAACAGCTTACTTCCAGTTTGGCATTGTGCAGCCTGTCACTCATGTTTAATTCCATGCTTCATCAATATTAAGTTTCTTTTTGCCTATTTTGTGCATGCTGGATGACAAACGCTGATTTTCGTTCACTTCGCTCACTCAATCAGCGCATCTCCCTTACCACTGTAAACCCTTTTTCTCTCTTGCGTTTAGTGGCAGCGTGGTTACAGGAACTGTGAAGGACAGCTCATTTCCAGTTTGGCATAACGACTGGGGGTCCAGTCCCACAGACCAACCAAGACTTGTTGTTTGGCATACAAAAGAAAATTGATCTTTGTTATAAGAACCTCCCCACACCCAGTAACGGTGCTAGGCCATGACCCTCCAAATATTGCCCCCACCACCAGAAAATAAAATAATAAAAACAAAACTTGCAGGGTAAACTAGAAATCAAATGACTAAACTGAGCTTTAATTTTTTACTTCCTATTAGGAAATACGAAAGAAAATATGAAAACGTAAACTCTGATATCTATAACTTTAGGGCATTTACAACGTATATACCATAGAGCATATACGAAGATCATATATCACCATTATCAGTTAATTTTACCTGCCTAATGTTAGCTATACCTCCAACCTGTCTTAAACTAATAATCCATATTGGGTGCTTGGATGGGAGTCGAACTCGCAACCGTTTGATTAGCAGGCTAACGCCCTAACCATCAGGCTACGCTGACTTGTTGAAAGCCTGCAATTTTAAAAGGTCCAAGAAAATAATTATGACAATACCCTTTATCCTGGCGTTTGCATTGTTGTTGTTCTGCTCGTTAAGCTTTTAATACTGGATTTTGCTGATTTACATTGTTGCCTAATAACAATGTTTAAAACAATGTAAAACAATGAAACTTCTCATTCAGGGCTCCGTAGCTCCGGAATGGAACGACCAATCGAAATTCTGAATTAAGGTGCAAAACTACACCACGGTAGCTATCCATAGACACCATCCGCACCATCACACACCAAATATTAATGGAGGAGATGCAGGAACAAAATTCGTGAAAGTTGGCCGTGGTAGACGATTAATATATATGAGCTTTGATTACTTTCAGATGGTATATCGTGCAGATATTGTGCTGATCCGATGCAGATATTGTGCTGATCCGATACCGATATATCGGTGGTTTAGAGCTTATTAACCTAGATTAAACCATTAATACTAGTATTATCCAGCACTTGCTTGTATCAATCAAGGAATTCCATTTGAGTCACAATTCCATTTCTTTTTCACGAAACAAACAAACCACGTGCTTCCTTAGTTATAGAGTAAAAATGTGTTGCGTCCTCCGGCACCGGGAAGCAAGCTATAAAGGTTAACTATATTACTGCCGCTAGTTGGTACCATGTTATATTCGTTCAATTTTCTCTTGGTGACATTGCATCTTTAATCTTAACTCTTGTTTTTGGATTTTTTCCGATTGGGCAATTCGAACCTGTTCATTTTTAACTTCAAGAAATTTAAGCCTATTGGCTTTCTTTCACTTCCCCGGCTTCCTTTAAGGGTGTAAGTCAACCAATCAGATATAAAGGATCTAATTTCTCGCTATCTGAAGTGTTTTGGATTGTAATTAAAGTAGTTGACTTTACATTACTTTCAGTGAGTCCAACTCCACTATAGAATTTTTTATTTCAAGTCTTTATTTGTGACTAGTATAGCCTCTAGTTTCGCTCGCTCATTCCACGTCGTCTCGCTATGCTCGGGTACATTATTGTTGCAACTGATATGCCTCAGACAGACATACCACACCAAAAACAATCTACTGTAGTAGGGCCAATGTTAAAAATAAAACATCCGAATGGCATACCTAAGTTACACGTGGACTAAACACTACAGCAACACATTTGTATATTGAATATGAAACCGGTCTTATTTTTTACTTTGATGTAGTTATACCTTTCCCCCAAACAATCAAATGAGTTCGAATGCAATACTTGTATGGTTTGATTTTTGCACACACTGAACAAAACATCATTTGTAATTTGTGTTAGTACTACACTTTACATGGGTTATCTTGTTTCACTTACTTTAAGAACTGTTTTCTTTATGTCCTGCTCTGTACACATTCTCCCATTAGCTTCTTATCACTTCTCTTTCAAAATCCCTCATTTGACAGAAGATCAAGTAAAAACACCGAGGTTTGAAAGTAAGTTAGGCCTACACAAGACACTAATTCATACCCAAAGCTGCTCATGTTTTAGCACAATAATGAGGGAACCGGTTGATGGATGTACATAAAAACTAATGCACGAATATTGTTATTTTTGTTTGAAATTATATATACAAATGCAGACGTAAAAATATTGTTGGGACGGTTTTCTGTTAATATATTATCCATAGGCAATTTAGTATTCAGCATTTAATCTTTTTCTGTCTCTGTGTTGCTGCTAAACGATTATTCTCTTGTCCTGAATTTGTCAGTATGTATAATCGATGAATGACTGCAAGTTTAAATTGGGTAATAAAATAATATTACGCAAAGCTGCATGTGTTTACCAATTGCTACTGACTTTGGCCCTCATTGGTCCGTTGCCGCCAGACCAATGTTGATGGACATTCCACATAATTTCGAAAAATGTGGTCAACGATTATGACGTCATGTATTGTTGAGGCATTGTTGGGTGATTGTTGCTGATTGTTGGAAATGATAACTTTTCGTTAATTTCTGATATTTAGACCAAGCCCAGAATTTAAGCATACACCTACACAACGTACGGATTAATTTGCTTTTTTTTGACACACATCAAATTTGTAGCTTTCTACTCCAAAAGGAGAAGACGAACATCCCCAACCAACCAAGCATAAATTGAATCTTTTTGATGAAAAATATCTTCACAAAACAGTTGTGGAGTCCATTTTGAATTGCAATTTACACAGAAAAGGAAACATAAAAGCAACCCGGGTAATACACCAGTAGTTTAATTCAAAACTGGCATACCCATCTTCCTTGTTGTAGGAGCAAAAAGTTAATTGCAAAAAAAAAAAAAAAAAAAACACGTCTTTCTGCAGGAAACTCAAATTTATTCGTAGCAGAAAAATACCTTTTTATGGACATTTCAACCTACAGAATTTAACAAAAAAACTCTTAATGCTCAGGAAAAAAAAGCTAACCTGCCACAATTTCTTTTGTACTAAAAAGTGGCCCTTTTAATGCTTATAAAAATTAGGAACCCCCAAAAATATTAACAATACAGATAAATTTTGTGTCCCCGAGTTCAGAGCACTAGAGCATAAAATATTTCCCCAAACCTTATCCATATGTTACCCCATTGCTTTCCATGATCTTATTTTTATGCAAAAAAAAAAAGACAACCTCAAGGATTTCACTACTTTTGGCTCCACACTAATTGGTGGAAAAATTATTTCTATTACTGAAGTTCCCACTTACCTGAACCAGTATTTTAATGCTGTAAAGGTCTGGTCTTCCGGTTGCATTTGGAAAGTTCATTATCACATTCACAGTTTTAATCCATGAAAACCTTGAATCATTCTTCCTTCAATACTTGAAAGTTCATACTTGTTCGTTTCTTTCCAAACTTTGAATTGTGTTTTCCGGTCTGATAATGGTGTTGGACTCTTCACTCATAAAAGTGCAACCGTAATGGGTACCGTAAGAGTGCCTATCCCCGATCGGACTTCAAATGCCGGTATTCCGCGAAGCAGTGAACTTTGGTTGGCAACCCTGGCTTCAGTTGTGTATTACGTTCCAAGTTAAAGTTTATCAGTTGTAATAGACAACCAGCTGCATGTTGATTGCCATCATGATTTCAAAATTATTCTTAACTTAAAATGACATGTGACAAATACACACTGTAAGTTTTCGAAAGTCATTTAAACACTCGATGTTATGTTTTCAAATGCGACTTTCTTCATCAAGCTTCCGGCCTCTTTTTAGATTCTCTACATCCAATACATCGGACTGGTCGTTGCTTGTTTTTAAATCTCGCACGTGAGACCACTGATCTTTATTATCTGGTTCTGCTCAACCTGGAGGAATTCTTGCCACTCGGTGTTCAGTTGTTCTTGGAGCCTTGGATACAAGAGATGTTGGATTAAGGAGCGTGAGGGTGGATGCAGACTCTTTAGTCTTACTCCCTTGTTTTCTAGATATTTTATAGCAATCGATTATAGTGCTCTCAAATGTTGGTCATTTGTTGAGTTGGATTTGATTATGGTCTGTGTTATTTCCAGTTAATTTGGTATTTGGTGTCATTGCAGTGGTTAGCTATCCCGTTGTGTCGCCAAGTGTCGTTGCTGGCTGTTATGTGATCGAGAAGGGGTATTATTTATGTATCTTCGTGTCTCTACCACGTAGACCATGCTGCACTGTTCACATGGAATTGGTATGCCCCGGGGTGTTTGGGGGCATTGCGGAGCCATCTGCTTGCTTTATTGGCTTAAATTTTTTCATTATGTGGTTGACGAGTGTGACTTCCTTGATATTTTTCTTTACTCTGTGTGTTGTAGGAGTGCTTGGCCGTGGTGTTGGAGGAGCTGGTCGTTGCGCCTCTCATTGACGATTTCTTTTCCACTATGGGAGCTCCATCATTTTGGTCACTAATGTGTAGGGAGGGGATCTCAGCTAGTCTCAGTCCTCTAAAAAGTAGTGACCAAAATGAAGGAGCTCCCACAACGGAGAAGAAATCGTCAATGAGAGACGCAACAACTAACTTCTCCAACATCATAGTCAAGCTCGCCACATCTCGCATCTTGCGGAGTAAAGAAAAACATCAAGGAAGTCAGGTTCATCAACCAAATGATGATTAAGGGGTCATAAATGAAGAAATTAAAGTCAACAAACAACCTAGCAGGAAGCAGTTGGCACCACACTACCCCAAAATGCCCTAATTAACTGTAAAGGGACACAAATCACGATCGAATCCAACTCAAAATATGAACAACATTTGAGAGCATTCGAATCAATTGCCATAAACCTCTTGAAAACAGGGATTAAAACTACAGAATCTGCAGCCACTCTTGTACCCTTATCCATCAACTTATTCATACAAGATGCCAGGACCAAGTGAACATCAAGTGGCAGGAATCCATCCAGATTTGACCAGAGCCAGACAATAAAGATCAGTGGTCGCAAGGGTGAGATTTAAAAACAAGTAACAACCAGTTCGATGTAGCGGAAGTAGAAAATCAAAACAGAAGCAGGAAGCCTGATGAAGAAAGCATAATATGGAGTGTTCAAGTGACTTTCGAAAATTTGCGAAAACATGTATTTCTTGCAAGTCATTTGAGAGTAATTTTGAAATCATGAGTTTTATATTCAAAGTATCATTCCTTCAGCTGATTCCCCTCATTCCCTTCATCACAACCCAAGTGAATTTGGCTCTACCATGTGACTACATTTTATTATCGCGTTATCCTAAAATTTACGAGTATCATGTACCACGCCATGCGATGTAATTAACATAATACGTACCTTGGTAATCCGTACGAATAATTTTTGAATACAGGGACTTTGAACAAGCTATAAGGGGAGGGATGCCCAGAAGATCAGTCATAACTCCTACCACAAAATAACCAATTGTTGAACGATCCCCTGTGAAGAAAAAAATAAATGATAATTTGCAAATCAAAGACTGAACCAATGCAAGCTACTGTTGAAATGGCAAATAAGATAATTTATACTTTTCCAGTACAATAATATGCACAATATTATTGTATTGCAATAACACAGCATATATTCAAAAGGTATAATATAAAATCGTAGAGTAGATGGTCTGTCCTGGTACTGGTGCACCTTCAGTGCATCCAGTTATCGTTGTAAACATTGCAAGTGTTCCATCCTGGTTGTACTGACATTTGATTCGTTACAGCTACAGCACCTTGCCAGTATTCATATAATTTTTAGGAAAAAGAAAGCACTGGAACAAAGTATGTTGAACAGGAGAAGCCCAAAGTGGGTTGTGTTGGTTTTACATGTGCACTTTGGGCTTCTCCTGTTCAACATATATAGTATTCATATAACGCAAGCCAATGAGAGTACATTATGATAATGAGGATATGTTACATATTATACGTTGCATTAAGCCATAATAAATTGCCAACTTATGCCGTCTACTCCTGCTTTATTTATCTTGTAGAATAGTTAACTGTAGTGTTAGTTAGCCCTGTAATGTGTTAAGTCTAAGACACATCAATGGCGACATAGGGTTTTGGTTTAGGCCAACCTCTTGTTTCAAGCTTAAAAGTCCTCCTTGCATCTTCTGACTCTCACTCCAGTCTAGAGGTAAGATGAATTTTTATTATTTGGCAAATAATAATAGTCATCCATAAGGGGATGGATTTAAGAAAAACTTTATTCAAAATAAATTCACTTGTGGCTGTGTGCAGACATTTCTGGCTAATTATAGCTCACTGCTAGGAATTTAAACTATTATCCCTATTACGTTTAACTGGTAAATGCTAATCTTTCAATAAGTTATGTCAAAGCGACGAGTTTCGGTTCTCACTGCTAGGCTATACTAGGCTATACCTGAAAATAAATCGTAACTGAGTTTAGTGTTTTGCTTGTTTAAATTTGCTACGTTTAGGGAATCTTGTAGTTTTAAGGTTTATTATTTTATTACTGTTGGTGGGCCCAGGGCCGGTGCTTCTTCACTGTTGCTTAGATGCTCACTACGTTGTTTACAACTCCATTTTTGGTTAAAATTTCAGGTTGTAAATCTAGTGTGTAAACCAAAAACCCTCATGGTTTTACCTTTGTGTTAATCAAGTGTGTAAACTAGAAATGCTTGTATTTGTCGCTAAATTGAAGACTGCAGACGTGTGGTGTAGTAAATTGACGTTAAATAATTTTTTGTTGCATTGGTCAAGTTTAATGGTTAATTGCTTGTCCTGACAAGTTAATGGTTAATTACTTGTATGAACACTTTAAAGGTTGATTAACTGCAAGTAATAAGTCAATGGTTAATTGCTTATTCGCTAGTATAAACAAGTAAGTCTAGTAGATTAGCTTTGTGCACTTGTTAGTAAATTGTTCTAAAATCCTAAAACTGTGTAGCAGGTCGTTTAATGATTGTTTAGGTAAAAACTTGTACAAATTGGAGATTTTTTTCAAATAAAATGCTTTTTGGGAAAATAATAATTTGGCTTTTGTGCAGTTTGTTAAAAATGCCTACGTTTTGGGCTCAAACTTAAAAATAAAACGGCTTGTTTTAGGCATTTGACCCAGTGCAGTATACATGGTCAATGTATATCATGCAATTTAAGTGTTTTCTTAAGGCCAAGAAAATACATGATAACGATCGTTGCGATGTTTTGTTGGCTAGCGTGGACAACCATATGTTCCAAAAAATCGTGAGAATTATAGATCCTTTAACAGTTAAAACTATAACTTATGATGCACTCGTTAAAACAGTTGAAGCTACCCCCAGTTTAATTTCAGAAAGTTGAGGTTTAACAAGCACTCTCAAAAATCTAATGAATCAATTGCAGAATATGTTGATGCCCTCAATCAGTTAATTGTGGCTATGATCAAATTGTTGCTGGTAAAATCAAAGAAGAGACGATTCGTGGCCGGATTGTAGGTGGGGTGGTTAGCTCTACTTTACAATGGGAGCTTATAATGAAAACTTTGGATTTGCAAGCTACTGTTGAGTTAGCACTTTCCTTGGAAGCTGCTGATCTCAACCAAACCGAATTAAAAGCTGTAATATTAACTTTGTTACTCATTTTAAATCTAAGAGTAAAAAACAGTTTTCACAATCTACTTCTTCTAACCTAAAAGAACTGATTTGTTTTTGTTGTGGCTTTAAGGGCCACAGGCGAAGCCATTGCAAGTTTCGAGACTACAATTGTGGCCATTGCCACGAAAAAGGTCATTTAAAAGCTCTCTGCAAAAAACTGAAACAGTTTAACCCCAAAAATACATCCGTAAGTAAGCAGGAGCATCCCAAAGGTAGTAACAAGAAACATAGATATGGGTACAAAAACAATAAAGCTTGTTTACTGCAGCAGTATGAGGATTCAGATGGTAGCTCGGAGGTTGAGAGTTCCGGTGAGTATGAAGACTCTTAGAGTGAGTCTGATGACTACTTGGAGGCCAACATTCTGAGAATCAATTATGTTAAGGTGGAGAAGTGGACGGCCCTGTGCAGCATCAATGGTGTAGAGTTAACGCTAGAGGCTGATTGTGGTTGCAATGCAACAATTTTACCTTACAGTTGGAATATTAAATATTTTCAGGATTGTAAACTATTGCAAATAGATATCTTTGTTAAATCGTGGACTGGGCAAATAGAAAGTGTGCATGGTTACATCCGTGTTATGGTTAAAATTGAAGACAGAACTGAGCAGGTTCAGGCCTTGATTTCAAAATCAGAGCAAATACCTTTAATGGGAAAGGATTGTGTAAGGAAATAATAATGGCTTAATTAATATTCATAACAGAAACAATACAATTAATTAATTGGATGCATATTTGCATAATATCATACATTTATTAAATGCATGAGCCGGATATTTATTTGGATAGATCAAAACGACTCCAGATAATAAATATAATTGGGAGTCCTTCTTCAAAGACGACCGAGAGGCGGCAAGATCATTTGAACCTGAACTAGTGTAATTACACCTGTTGTTAGAGTTTAAAGAATGGCATTACCAGCTGACAATATTTACGACAGTTTCGTAGAACCTAAATGACTTTCTAGAAGTAGATTTAATTACGATAAGATCGTCGCTCATGATCGATCACTTCGAGGAATAACAATAAATCCCTTCCACTCGGGATGGCATCATATACCTTCAAAGCGCCGCGTATGGGGAATAATTAATGAACCCGAATACAACAATGAAATGATTGACAGGCTTAGAGGTCCCATTTGGCGATAAGGGCCCAAGCTGTCAGATTGTCGCTATATTTAGCTTTTCAATAATAAATCAATACTACAATGGATCGATCATGGCCAATAACGCCACAGTATTTAAACCGAACCTCGGAATGCGTGATAACACTCGATCATCAGCCGCTCAACAGTTGTTTAACTAGTGCACGCCAGTCAAATTCAGAAGGTCCCGATATGAGGCACGCCAGGCCAAGAGCCGTGCCAAGGTTGACGACGGGGCTTCGCCGCCGAGTTGAAGCCGAGTGCCGATAGCATCACTTCAGCCTCTATATTAGAAGCTAAGTATTCTAATTCAATAGCAATAGCTATGATTGTTTAGTTAATAGTACCAATACGTACGCTACTAAATTAACCCAAATTCCTTTAATTAAGAGGATATAATAATGATTAGGTTTACCGCTCGACTTAATCTGTAATGTCATTCGTTCGACTCATTGCCGAATAACTGTAATCGATACAATCAATCCTAACAATCTGTCACTGATTTAATTGGCCATATTGTGGGGTCAATATTGTGTACAGCGGAGTGTTGATTAAAGGCCCAGTATTAGAGGAATGATCTCTCTTTATTTAGCCTACCTATTTAGTGCATAATCCGTGTTTTATTACAATTGTTTGCCCTTATGCCATCCTGGATAAATGTTCATTCTAGTCAAAAGGTCACTGGAATAGAACATTACAATGATGATCATAAGTGCGATTCAATTCCCTTTAATCCCCGGAAAAGATATTCGAGAAAAAATAATATAAAATTTTGAAGAGCATTCAGTTGTATTTTATAGAAAATGGCATCATTTTCCGCACTTTACAGTCTTTAAAAGCTGAAATTTTAGTGTTAAATTCGAATCTGAATTTTTTCCCCTGATAGTTAACAACGATAGTTGGTTTGTTTATGAAAACAGGATTCAACACTCAAAAGTAAGGGAAAATTTAGTAGCCTATTTTATGAAAAGTAGCGCTCGTTATGCTTTGTTGAAAATAACATTGTTGGTTCTCGCTGAGCATTTTAGCGATTGTTTTATGAAATTGTTGATTGACATGTTCAATGCTGTGAAATATATTCAAGTGTATTATCTTGTGTGCGTTTAAAGTGTATTTGCTTTAAATTTTCCACAATAAGAGGAAAATTTTAGTCAATTGGGTTAAACTTATAGGCCTAAATTGAGTTCAGTGCATTTGGTTTATTAGTCACTACAGTGCTAATTTTTTTGTGAAATCGGCCGTGGTTACTCTTAAAATAACCACTGTCAAATTTGATGCCAACTTCAGGTGTTGAAATTTGGGTAAATTTCATTATTTTCTAATTTTAAAGGGAAAATTCATCAATTTGGTGCAAATTTGTGCAAAATTGTACAAAATTGTAAAGTGCTTAAAATTTAAGACTTGTGCTCCAAATAAATTTAAATCTACTTTAAGTTTTAAATATTTGCTTAAATTCTAGTTAAATAATGCCTAGAACTAGAAGTAATCGTGCTAGAGGCACTGTTCAAGTCTCTTCAAGGGGTAGACATATTAGAAAACCCGCAAATCGCCAATATTATGTGGAATTCACAGATGCTTCAGTTAGCACAACTAATTTGGATAATACCAATACTACTCAAAACAAATCGGATACAGAATCGGAGCATTCTGATACCATCGACGAGATCGATGACGCATTAAATTTGCCTCCTCCCAAACGAGTTCAGTCTCGTTCAGTGCATCGCTCTACTCAAAATAAGGGTAATGCAAGAGATCGGGTTAGATCTAGATCTCCACATCATAACCGTGCATCACGTATGACTCATGTACCCGTAAATTCCCAAGTACCACTTAGTACTCAGGTATCACAAAATAATCAGGTACCACCCAATGATCATTTGTATGCAAATCAAAATGTGTTATTAAGCCATATTGTGCCACTAAATCAAAATATGCCACTAACCCAAACTGTGCCGTTAAATTTAGCAACGCCACAAAATAATCAAGTACCATTAAACTTGACACCAATTATGCCTACCTTGCAAATGCAAACAAACACTCAATCACCGCTTAACATTCAAGTGCCACTAAATTCGCAAATACCGAATAATTCCCATGTTCCCATTACTCCAAATGTAGTAATAAATCCGCAGATTTCAAACGGAAACCAAACACCGCTAACTTTAACCCCAAATCATAGTAGCAGACAACAGGGTAATACTGACGAATTCTGGATCATACTTTAGCAATGTGTTTGCAATCAAATAGTGATAACCTTAAGGCAGTAAATGATAATCATTTAGAAATGCTAAAAACTATCACAGAATCAAATCAAAACAGGGATTCACAAAATAAGTCTAGATTTTGGGAAGAATTACGTTTAGCCAAGAAAGCTATATTACCTTTTGCAGGGGATGACTCACTAGACATTTTCGCTTTCGTGTTAATGGTCGAAAATTTGCGTACATTAGATCCTTCATTGCAAGATTCGGAATTAGTTTCAGTTGCATGTAGTAGATGTACAGGTCCAGTTGCAATTTATTTAGCCATGAATCCGCGTATAGCCACTTCCCGAAATTGGGACAGCTTTAAAGAAATTTTAATCGATAGATTTGGTTGCGGAGGTGAAATCGTCACACCGACCTTGTTTCACACAGCACGACTCAAGCATGGAGAAACTATCAAACTTTTCGCTGCCAGGCTAGAAAAATGGCTTCACAACTTTGGAGAGTTAAACCTTCAGACTCGGAGGCACAGCGAGCCTTCAAACAATTAGCTAAGGATGACGGAATGCAATCAGCATTTCTTCACGCTATGCCTAGGGAAATCAAAGGTTATGTAACAGCACAAATGCATACTACGTTTAGGGATACGTACAACTCAGCCACACATAAACGTTCAATTTTAGCTGGATTTCAAGGCGATGAAAATAATCGTAACTCAAATGAATCAAGTACTATTTCTAATACAAATTTCTAATACAGAAGTTAACAATTTAGCTTTTGGCACAATGCTAGACAAAATGAACTCATTAGAGAAAGGTATGACTAAGCTCAGTAACGCTAAAGCTAAAAATGCTGAAGCTAAAATTAGTACCGTAAACGCTAATGCAAACCCAAGTCAAAACGTGCCACCGTTGTTCAGCCCCAGGGCATTTGAAACGAGAATGTCGTACAAAAGACGAAAATCTTCACCTAGTCCAACAACGTTGGGACAAAATTAAACAAGAAGAAGGTTTCCCAACAAATAAATTTAACAACAAAAACGGTCGCAAAGGGAACCGATACAGGGGAAATAACTGAGGAAAACCAGGAAATTATTTTTCTGGTTTTGACAACAGGGATTCTATTCAGTTTAATAAGAAAAATAATCCTTATTCATTTCAAACTAACACTAGCAATAGTGGTAACACTGTTACAACAACGGACAACAAAATCAAAAATTTCGTTAATAATAATTATGGTAGAAACCAAAATCAAAGCCGAAATCAAAACCAAAACCAAAATCAAAATCAACAAAGGCAAAATAACAACAGCCAAAACTACGTTTCACAACATGCTACAGACGTGAACAAGAGTAATGCAATTGCTCATGCCAAAACAGTAGCAATCCAAAAAACGAGTTAGTAGTCTGAATGTAAACAGGGATTCAGAACTAAACTTAAATCGGTTAGAACAGAGCAATAATGACGATCAAAATCCACTCGTCAGCTCAGTTCAAGCTCAAACTCCTGTTAACCAAATTAACGAGGTAAATAATACACATGTTTTAAACGTAAAATGTGTCCCATTATTTTCAGTCGAAAATGCAATGAATTAATGCTACATTTGTACTCAAACGTCGAATGGCACCAGCAAAAACTTGCTTTGCCAGATCGCACGTTAGCTTTGCCACGTTTAGCGTCCTATTTTGGCAAAATTCCATCAAAATATGTTGCGAGGTCCATAAAAAGTGACGAAAATCTCGTAAATGAATTTACAAATGCTTTGAACACAGTTAACGATAAATACGATTTAACTTGTGACTCAGTAGTAGTGACTCTATTCGAGGATGGTTTAGATTCTACAAATTTTCATTCAGAATTAAACCCAGTCGATACTAAAAAGCCGATCGTTATTGGTTTATTAGGTAACGAACGCACAGTTCAGTTTAAACAAACGGATGATTCATTCTATAAAGACGGGGTTAAAATGCCTTCGGGCACTTCTATTGGTATTTCACCAAAAACGCAGAAAGATTGGAAAATTAGAATTCTAACAGTTGTAGGAACATTCGAGCCTACAATCTACTTAACGTTTTGGGACAGCAAAAAAGTTGCCGACCCAAATGCGTCACCAGCGAAACACTCATCGTTGGGAGAGTGAGGAAACTTGCTTACGAGCATTTTTGCTCAAACGGGCAGCAGATGGTACAAGCAGCACCATCTAGGGTCCGAGATTGATACTAGCCGTTAATCAGAGCAGCAGGGAGAAGCATCGCTCAACTCGGAGCAAACAGCGCCTAACGCTGATAAACGTTCAAGTAAACACAGTTTTAAATAAAACTAAGGTTAAATATTCACGTCCACACTTAGTGTTCGACGTTGGTAATAGGCCAGAAATCTGTTTATTAGATACAGGTTCTTCACTTTCATTAATTACGAACACAGCAGCGCAACGCATGCTTAAGGATTTTAGAGTTAAATTTACCTTAATTCCGATGACCACACCAGTCAACTTGGTTGGGGTCGGAAATCGTAAAATCATAACCGATAGGAAAATAGTAACAACTATAGAAAAATGTGAATTTTCTAGAACTCAAGAATTCATTATCGTTCCGGATGGTTCATTTGGTAACATTTCAGTACTATTGGGATACGATTTCATGTCGAATAAATCAGATTCATTAGCATTAAATTGCCCAGACAATGTCTTAACTATAGGTGATTTAAAATTTCAAATGCCATCTACACCAGAATTAGCTCATGTTGCTTATAACCAAAATAAGGAAATAAACAGGGAATTTTATAAGCCCAATCACATTTACGTAGTGTCACTTAACGTTGCTACAGATGTTGAAACCAATGATAATCCTAAATCTACATGGAATTGTACACCTAAGCAACATTTAATAGACGTTACTGTGTCTTTATTAAGAGACGAAATAATTCCATCAAATTGTGAGAGTAGAATAACTGGAAATTTACATTTTCCGTATCCAGAAATACAAACAGGAGTAATTCCAACCTGTAAACGGTGAACTTCCTGTACATCTTGCTCACAGTCTTGTTAACACAACTCCCACAGGTATTATTCCAGTCATGTGTATTGATCTTAACGGATTTGACGTAGAACTAAAAGCAGGTTCTATCCTAGGTACGTACACGACAGCTATTATCGAGTACGAGGATAACGCTTCCTTAGATCCGTCAAATTCAAATTTGCCCACCTCAAGTCCCATTGAGAAAGCTCAAACCGCAAGTCCCATCGAGGTATCTCAAGTCTCAAGTCCCATCGAGACTTCCCAAAACCAATCCAAACCGAGTGAAAGCTCATCGGAAGCGCCAGTTAGTAGCCTATCTGACGCTCCCACGCCAAA
The DNA here is from genome assembly GCA_023313725.1 of Lithobius niger. NCBI lineage: Eukaryota > Metazoa > Arthropoda > Chilopoda > Lithobiomorpha > Lithobiidae > Lithobius > Lithobius niger. Next base: position 23,498 of record JAHWFP010139407.1, read on the forward strand.
ATCAAAGGCAGAACTCGATGCGGAATGGAAAATTTTAAAACATAGATTCACGTTTCCAGATTTAAATAAGGAAGAAATGGGACAATTTCTAGATATGCTTAGAAATCGTCAAGAAACATTTTCTAAAAACGATTTTGATTTAGGATGTTACGAGGGATACGAAGTTCCTATTGATACAGGCGAATCTCAACCAGTAAGTTCTAAACTGTACCGAGTTCCATTTCACCAGCGTGAATTATTGGATAAATACATTGACGAAATGCAGAGAGTAGGTATAATTCAAGACGGAAAATCAGGATGGTTATCTCCTTGTCTAATGATAAAGAGAAGGCCAACTGGTTATCGCGTAGTCGTAGACTTACACAGTTTGAATTCTGTCGTGGAAAGTGTAAGTGTTCCAATACCCACTGTGACAGAAAGTATGGCTCACCTTAGCGGAGCTAAATATTTTACACGCTTAGACTTCAAGTTCGGATTTTACCAACTTAAATTAGCAGAATCAGCTAAACCTAAGACGTGTTTCTCTGCTAACTCTAAAACCTATTTTTTTAACCGGCTCCCAATGGGCCTTAAGACAGCGCCTGTGCACTTTTAATTTTGTGCACAACAAATATTTGCAAACATATTAGGGGCCTATTGTACAGTCTATCTTGACGATTGTCTCCTGAGTAGTCCAGATCTTAAAACCCACATCAGTCATGTGAATCGAGCACTAGAACTAGTCGCTCGTTCCGGACTAAAACTCAGTGTTGAAAAGTGCAAATTTGCACGCAAAAAGGTCAAATTTTTAGGTTTTATATTAGACGAAAACGGGGTACAACCTGATAGCGAGAAAACAAGAGCTATGCAGCAGTATCCTACCCCTAAAACACCTAAACAAGTTCGTTCATTTTTAGGTATGGTAAATTTCTATAGGCGACACATTCCTTCATTCGCCAAAATGTCACAGATTTTGTCCAAACTAACACGAAAAAGCTGTAAATTTCTGTGGGGCAAAGAAGAAGAAAGAGCATTTCAAGAACTTAAGCGAGCTATGATAAAAGCTGCAACGCTTAAACACCCAGATTTTTCTAAACCCTTCTTTTTTGAAACGGATTCTAGTGGGGTAGCGATCGGAGGTTGTTTAAGTCAATATCACGGAGGTATAAACTATTCGTTAGCCTACACTTCCCGAACCCTCACTGAGACAGAAAGGAAGAAAACAACTACTACGAGGGAAATTCTAGCGATTATACATAGTATTGACTCATTTCGTTGCTATTTACTTGGAAAGATGTTTTTCCTGACAACGGACCATTTAGCAATATGCTATCTTTATTGTGCCTCCCCCCTCCCCCCCCCAAATTAGAAAGAATCTTACTTCAACTTAGGGAATACGAATTCATCTAACGTAAGAAGTCGGGCCGACATCTAGCGGTTTCCGACGCGCTATCTCGTACAGAGATACCAGTGGCTGTGTTGGGCAGTCAATTTCCTGACTGGACGCGACAACACCTAGCGGCGGAGCAACGAAACGATCCATTCTTAGGCCAAATAATAAAACGGCTTAAAGATCAGTCATCAGAAGATCTGATCGACGCTTCTAACAAGCGAAACATCTTTTATAAAGAATATGACGGAATTCTATACAGAATTCGACTAGCAGACCCAAATAAAGGTCGTATGCACAATCTAGCACAGATGTGTATACCAAAATCTCTACGGACATATTATATCCGGGATTACCATTCCACACCTGGCGCCGGACATCGCGGAGCCACGAAAACTAGAGAATTAATAGAGCTATATGGCTTAATTAATATTCATAACAGAAACAATACAATTAATTAATTAAATGCATAACTGCATAATATCATACATTTATTAAATGCATGAGCCGAATATTTATTCGGATAGATCAAAACGACTCCAGATAGCAATTATAATTGGGAGTCCTTCTTCAAAGACGACCGAGAGGCGGCAAGATCATTTGAGACTGAACAAGTGTAATTACACCTATTGTTAGAGTTTAAAAGATGGCATTACCAGCTGACATTATTTACGACAGTTTTGTAGAAGCTAAATGACTTTCTAGAACTAGATTTAATTACGATAAGATCGTCGCTCGTGATCGATCACTTCGAGGAATAACAATAAATCCCTCCCACTCAGGATGGCGGCATATACCTTCAAAGCACCACGTACGGGGAACAATTAATGAACCCGAATACAACAATGAAATGATTGACAGGCGTAGAGGTCGCATTTGGCGATAAGGGCCCAAGCTGTCAGATTGTCGCTATATTTAGCTTTTCAATAATAAATCAATACTACAATGGATCGATCATGGCCGATAACGCCACAGTATTTAAACCGAACCTCAGAATGCGTGATATCATTCGATCATCAGCCGCTCAACAGTTGTTTAACTAGTGCACGCCAGTCAAATTCCGAAGATCCCGATACGAGGCACGCCAGGCCAAGAGCCGTGCCGTGGTTGGCGACAGGGCTTCGCCGCCGAGTTGAAGCCGAGTGCCGAGCATCACTTCAGCCTCTATATTAGAAGCTAAGTATTCTGATTCAATAGCAATAGCTATGATTGTTTAGTTAATAGTACCAATACGTATGCTACTAAATTAACCCGAGATTCCTTTAATTAATTAAGAGGATATAATAATGATTAGGTTTACCGCTCGACTTAATCCGTAATGCCATTAGTTTGACTCATTGCCGAATAACTGTAATCGATACAATCAATCATAACAATCTGTCACTGATTTAATTGGCCATATTGTGGGGTCAATATTGTGTACAGCGGAGTGTCGATTAAAGGCCCAGTATTAGAGGAATGATCTCTCTTTATTTAGCCTACCTATTTAGTGCATAATCAGTGTTTTATTACAATTGTTTGCCCTTGTGCCATCCTAGATAAATGTTCATTCTAGTGAAAAGGTCACTGGAATAGAATATTACAATTGGCTTGCTATTTTTGATTATGATTTAAAGCAATTTTATCCTTTGGTCACATTAAAAGGTTTCAACAAGAAGCTGTTGTGGTGAATAGAACAGCTATCCCCCGGAGGTTTTGGCATCAAAATTTCCAGATTTATTTAAACCAGGGTTGGGTTGTTTTAGAAAATTTAAGGCCAAGATAAAGCTTAAGCCCGATGCAGTTCCTATCTACCATAAAGTAAGACCCGTTCTACTTGCTTTAAAAGACAAAGTTGATGCTGAAATCAAACGGCTGGTAGCAATAGGAGTTTTGCAGCCGGTAAGCACTAGCAATTGGGCCACTCCGATTGTCGAGGTGCATAAAGCTAACGGGGAGATCAGGATTGTAAGAGATTACAAACAACTGTAAATTCTTAGCTAGAAATAGACCACTATCCAGTTCTCACCACTGCCAAATTGTTTGGTAAGCTCTCTGGAAGCGAAACCTTCAGTCTGATTGACCTTAAGGAAGCTGTCCTTCAGATGGAGCTTGACCCAGAATCACAGAAAGGCTTAGTTATTAACACGCCTTTGGGTTTGTTCAAGTTTTTACGTTGCCCATTTGTCTTGGCTAGTAGTCCAGGAATTTTTCAGCGTCTAATAGTGAGCATAACACCGGGTATTCCAAACTGTGAACCATTTTATGACACATCCTTGGAGGTGGCAAGGGTGTTCAACATGATGACAGCCTTAATCAGCTGTTGTCAGTCTTGTAAGATTCAGGGGCTCGCTTGGGTCTGGGGAAGTGCAAATTGCGCAATCGGACTGAAACAGTTAGGTCAAAGATCGATTTGGAGGGGCTAACAAACTTACCCGAAGTGATTGAGGCTGTAACTGATGCTCCAAATCCGTGTAATATACCTGAATTGCAAAGTTTCTTAGGTTTTATTAATCAGTATGCCAAGTATCTTCCAAATTTAGCTCATGAATTAGTTCCATTCACCAAATTGTTAAGTCCTGAACAAGAATGGGTTTGGGGCCCTGAGTCTGATAAAGCTATGAACAAAGTTAAACAGCTATCTAAAACATGAAATGTTTTAATGCATTATAATCCTAAGTATAAGCTAAAGCTAGCTGTAGATGCATCTCCGTTCGGATTGGGCTTGTGCCTTTTGCATACACTTCCTAATAGGCAGGACAAGCCTATTGCTTTTGCCTCCAGGAAGCTTACCAAGCTCAGGGCTATTCCCAATTTGACCGTGAGGCACTAAGAATTTCGTGGGGGGGGGGGTCAAAAAGTTCCATCAGTACCTTTATTCCAACCACTTTACGTTACAAACAGACAAAGTGTTGCTGTGGATTTTTGGGCCTAAAAACGGTATTCCCAAATGGCTGCTAGCAGGGTAGTGTTATGCTATGCAACTAAATGGTTACTCCTATGACTTACAACACGTCATAATCTAACAGCGGATATGCTGTCTAGATTGCCCTTAAATGCTAAAGCTGATGAATTAGAGGAGATGATTCCCTTTAAAGTTTTGTACTTGGAATCTGTCTTGTCTGGAGTTTTGTTTTGTTTTGTTTCTTAAGCCCTATTTCATTCGTAAGAATGAGATAACTGTTGAATGCAACACTCTCTTATGGGGGTTGAGAGTAATAGAGCCAACCAGGCAGCGTGAACGAATACTGCAAGGGCCTACACCGCCGGCCATCTTGGAATCGTGAAAACTAAATCGTTAGCTAGAGGAAAATGATGGTGGCCTGGAATTGATGCCGTCCTGGAATTAAAGGTTAAAAGATGCGTTCCATGCCAAGAATAAAAAGGGAAAAAACAGCTGGTCCAAACATTCTTGGTAAGTACCTTTAAGCTCTCCTGACTGCGTACACTCAGATTTTGGGATGGCCGAGGGTTTAACTTTCATTGTAATTGTTATTGCTCACAGAAAATTTCCTGTGATGCAGTTCATGAAAAAAAATACCAGAAAAGGTTATTGAAGCGTTTGAACAATACATGGCTGATTATGGCCAATTTTCGGCACTCGTGACTGACAATGGGGCTCAGTAGACATCTTCTGGATTTCAGACCTTTATCAAAAGCAGAGGAATTCGCCACCTGACCATGCTCCTTATAAGTCGGTTTCGGGGAGGTCTACATACGCGAGTTCAAGAAAGCTTTTAAGGTTGCTTGAAGAGAGGGTAAAACAATTAAGCAAACCCTAAATGAATTTCATGTAGCAAACCAAAATTGTCCGCACACAGTCACGGGAGAAACGCCGTGAAAATTGTTTCTAGGACGAGAATCTGGAACATGCATGGATTTGTTAAAACCAAATCTGCAGCAGAAAGTTCGTTTAAAATAGAATAAAATTAATGCTAGCACTGCTCACAGAAAATGAGAAACGTTCACGGAATTCATGCCAATTTGGACTGGAGATTCCACGGTTGCAAAACTAAATTGGGAAGAAGCTGTAATAATTAATTGCCTTGAATTTAACAACTATTTAGTACTCACAAATAGTGGCCTAACTCTAAGGCGAAATGTTAGCCAAATTCGCAAAAGATTCCCTAATGAAGAATTAAATCCTGACGGTTCTATTAAAAGTTTGCAAAATACGCATTTTGCTAAGAACGACGATTTTACAAATGAAGCACTGAATTCTGCCAATGTTTCAAGTGATTCTCCTATTCAAATTAGTAGAAAAACACGCAGACACTCATTGGTCTTCCCGTTGCCCAATCAGGAGTAGAGTTCTAAAAAATCACCTTATAAGGGAGTCACGCCACATAGATCGGTCGTAACACATAATACTAATACGCCACCGTCACCAGGGCAAGCAGTTGAAAAAGATCAAGCACATTCTAAGCAAAAATCAGCTAAAAAATTCCAAAGTCCAAAAGAAAATGCTGATTGTTACCATAGTGAAATTTAATTTCCAGAGTAAGCTGAGTCAGTCTCCCAAAGCAAATCTTGTGGACAAAACCCAACGAGTCCATTGGTCCCAAGTGTTGTTGTTGACAATAGAAATACTGACTCGCAACCTACATTTTCTGAACACACGAATGAGGAAACTTCCAAAGTTGTCTCGAATGCACGCTCGAAACGCAAAATAAGCCCTGAAGTTTAGTTAGCAAAAGATCGTCCAATTAGAAAAAAAAAGCTAAACCACAAAGATGTACGATGACTGAGTGTGAAGTTGTGTGAAATTTGCTAATAATTATTTTTTTTTATTCTGCAGATAGTTAGCAGATATTCAATTAGTTAGCTGAACTAGCATTCGAGTGTCCTTAACATAATAAACAATTTAACCGAAGATGTTAGATTCAGGTACAGGTAGTAAAGTGTCTGTATTGGTTCGTGTTTTTTCGTGTGCGCTCACCTAATTAATTTAGATTTAAGATTTTGATGACTAAACAATTAAAAACAATTAAAAACAGTTTTAAACAATTAAAACTGGCGATAGCCAGTGTTAGTAAGGGTCAGCCTAGGGTCTCTGTGTTAAACTCTTAACTTTGAGAGCTTATAAAGCCGTCAAAAGTGAACATTTAAAAACCGAATTTGGAATCCAGCCTCGACTAGTCAAGGCCTGTCTACAGTTTAAAAAATTGTGAAATTCGTTCCAGCCAAATTTGAGATCCAGAGAAGGACCAAATAGACAACTTCTTGTTCTGCTTCTTGTTGTTGTTTTGGAGATACTTTCGTCTGTCATCTCTACAGGTCAAACTACACCACCAAAAATCATGGGAATAGGCTCAAATCATAACTTCCTATGTGAACATGTGCCTTTTCAAGGTTATTTTAATTTAACTGAAATAGTTATTTAGAAAAAAGCCATCACGTGCTAACTGAAACAAGGCTTTTTTGCTGATTAAAAAACATATTCTCCCTACTGTAACGAAATTCTCCCAACGTACAATAGGGAGCGTTCACAAATTATGTAACGCCTGGCAGAGGAGTTCAGCAAATGTGTTACCATCTGTTACGATGGGGGAGGGTGAGCATGATGAAGTCATAAGTAACACACTAATTGTTTGCTACATTTTTATCTACATTCTTTTAGCTAAACTATTTTTCTAACATCTGTTTAACGAGTTTAATTTTTTTTTACAAATATCTGGTCATTACACCCCTAGGTATTACGATTACTCATAAAAACGAATTCAATAAAAAAAAACCTATACAAGTGGAGGACGGTAGGATGGGGGGGAAGAGGGTTAGAAAATGTTAAGCATTTTCAGGTGGAAAGGGTCAAGCCAAGTGACACACTAGTGTTACAAAGGAGAACGGGGGTCTAAATTGCTAAAAAAAAAAAAAGAAAGTGTTCCGTAATTTGTGAACGCTCCCTTATGTCGGCGTAGCTTATAACATTCCTGCTGGATTCCTGAATACTGTTTGGTACACTCACAATTCCTACTTGTTAAATGTACTAAGGTAGCGTTCTGTGCAGGAGCAATTCCTAACGTTACGCGTAGGAATGGTGCCTCACATTCAGTGTAGATACGAATCCTACACCATAGCATGTATAATTGGTTACACTGTCCGGTGTAGATAGGAGTCCTATCTCCGGATGAATATACTCTTTCTTACCTACGTCTGGCATGGGGAAAATTCCTATTTCTTTCAGACTTTGCACATAGACGAGCAAGTTATTAGGTGTTGTTCTTTTTTTTTTCAGGGAGCACGAACCCAAACTGGGTTGTCAGGTCTTAGTTGATACTAATCGCCAGCATTAATATTAAACATGGAACTGAAGAGATGGAATCCTCACTCTTCACGTGTACTGCAGTGTTTTTGGTTGTTCCTTTCTATTTTCTTTCCAAGTAAGGAAGTATTTGACGAAGCCGGTCATTTTTTTGTGGGGGTTGGGGAGGGGGGGCAGAGGGAATTGTTCCTTCCTGCTTTTTTTTTTCCAAATACGAAAACAGATGAGAAAGTAGGATTTTTTTCTTTTTTCTTTTTATTTTGGGAGGGGACTCTGTTCCAACTATTCTTTTCCAAATAAGGAAATAGATGACAAAACCGGATTTTTTTTAGGCAGGGGATAGGGGGAAAGAAGGGAATTACACACCGCTCCTACATTTTTTTTTTCCAAATAAGGAAATAGACGACAAAACAGTTCTTTTTTTTTGGGGGGGGGGCTTGCACTGCTCCTACTTTTCTGTCCGCATAAGGAAACAGATGACAAAATAAGGGTATTTTTTTTGGGGGGGGGGGAATGGGGTAGGGTTGCTCGCTACTATTTTTTTTCCAAATAAATCTTCCGAGCAGGAAAGAAGCCTCACATTTATTGCAGATTCGGACCCTACACCGTAGCGTGCATAATTACCCCACTGTTAGGTGTAGATGGATCCTCCTACCTCCAGATGAATTTACTGCCACTGGGAAATTCCGGTTTCTTCTGGATTTTGCACATGACGAAGCAGCTATTATTTGATATCAAATGAAACAATGAATGCACCATAGTCGCAGTTACACTGTAATGGCCGCCATCTTGAAATCAGGGCCATTTTGAAATTATGCTTATTATCGTTCGATTTCCTTCAAATTTAGAACAGAGACAAAATAGTTGATACCAAGTGAAACAGTGAATATGCCATCATCAGTAGTAATATCTAATGGCCATCCTCTTAAAATTGGGGATCCATTTTGAAATTACGCGTATTGTCCCATTTCCTTCAAATTTAGGACGGAGACGATACTGTTGATACCACGTGAAACAGTGAACGTGCCATCGTTACTAGTAATCTCTAATGGCCTCCATCTTGAAATTTGGTGGCCACTTTTAAATGATGCTTAGTATCGTCCAATTTCCTTCAAATTTAGAATGAAGACGATATTAACAGTTGAAACAATGAATGTGCCATCGTCATTATTAATCTGTAATCCACGCCATCTTGTAATGAGTCAGCCATTTTGAAATTATGCTTATTATAGCCTGATTTTCTTCAATAAAAAAATTAAAAACGTGAAAGAAAAATTAAAAAGGGAATTGTACTCAAACTCTAAAGTGGGTGTATAGCGCATTCTTCTCGGTGCTGGCACTGGCAGTAGCCTACTGTTAGCTGCGCCGTTTTATAGTTTAGGTACAATTCTAAAAGTAACAGGTATTAATAAACAAAAAACGGAACGTTAAATGTTAAGAGTAAAGGTCTAAAAGTCAAAACCTAGAAGGAACACGGACAAGCTTTGACAGTCAGGGTCTAGGTGTAAAATTTTGTCAGTAAGAGGCCGGAAAAGCATTAGACCCTTACTACCCGGTGGCCAGCTTTCATCCTTAAGAATAGGAAAACTGTAAATACATTTTGACGAAAAACTATAAATTCTCCTATAAAGACTCATGTGATGATCCAGCGGTAATATGGTGTACGTTTCTTGCTTTGCTTTATGTTGAAAAGTTTATTTTTCCGTTTGGTAACATGACAGGACATACACAGTAAAGAGGATTATTGGTTGTCATCAGTTACTTTAAAATTTAATCTATGAAATTAGTATAAAGGTAGCTTTAAAAAAACTGGGCTGTTACAAACCGCAATGCAAAAGTTGTAAAAATTCCACAAATGTATTTAAATAGATTTTAAGATACTGTATGTCATCCCCCCAGCTCATTCACACTTTTTCAGCATTCCCTGGGCTGTAACACAAAATTTCTGAAAATTCTACAAGTTTCTTTAAATATTTTTTTTATGTAGTTAGCTAACCCTCAGGCCCAGTAAAACGTTTTCAGTAGCCCTTACTAAACCTGGGCTGCTATATACTGTAATGTAAAAGTTGTACAAATTAAGCAAGTGTGTTTAAATATTTTTTTTATATATTGGGGGATGTAACCCAATCAAACTTTTTCAGCATCTCATATTAACCTGGGCTGTTACATACTATAATGCAAATGTTTTACAAATTCTATAAGTTAATTTAAATCGTAACAAAAACCAAAACTGGTAAAAGGGGCCGAATGGTTCGGCCCTTCAAAGGAGTCGAATCAACACACCAAAACATTCGCCAAGTTAATCGCACTGCTTAATAGTTCGAAGGTTAAATAAAAACTAAAACATTGCTACTTTCGGTAGCAATGTTCAAGCTTTCATTTAACGTCCAAAGTATTATTCGATGCAATTAAGTTGGCGAATGTTTTGGTGTGTTGATATCACTCCTTTGAAGGACCAAACCATTTGGAACTTGGCGGCCCCTTTTACCAGTATTGGATTTTGATATGATATCATTCCTTTTTTTTTTTTTAAATTGTGTATTGACTCTTTCGAATAGCTCGGCTCACAGAGGTCTCACGGACTTGTGGTTGGGCTTAAAATGTGCGTAAACTCCACTACCGTGCAGGTATGTAATAAAGTGCCACGTCAACATTGGTTTTCAACAATTTGCCTTTTGCCTTTAGGCCGAACCATTCTCAACTTAATCACCTCTTTATAGGTTTTTTGGTTTGGTTTTAATTTTGTTGTAATTTGTTTTATTTAGTTAGCTTTGGTGTGTTGATAACACTCCTTTGAAGGGTCGAACCACTCTCAACTTGGTGGCCTCCTTACCAGTTTTAGGCTTTGTTTATTTTACTTTGTGTTTACAGTTGGTTTATTTTTCGTGAATTGGACGTGAATACAATTTCTTTGCAACGTTGTTTAGATTTATCGTAATACACTAGTATGTGTCTAGGCACGCACGTCAGTATACACGTTCTCATTGTCCGAACTTTGGCCGTCCAATGACAGACGACGCCGACAATACTAACAATGGTTATAACAATATTTTCATACTTACGCTCCCTCCCACGCCTTCCCTGTTATGCCCCCACGCTCCAAACCATAAAAGGTACGCAGTTAGTATTGTACTGCACCCATTCGTCCAATTTCATAGCTGGAAGCCTTCCCGTTATCTCGGAATTGATGAATAATCACCCTATGGAATTTAACAGGGGATGAGCAGACAGCTAGCTATTAACACATTTTCAACGTTTTTGAGGGTCAGATTTTGCATTGAAAACAGCTTGTCTACACGAGTTAATTTTTGTCAGGAGGGTCATTGCTCTCGATTTCAACACAATTTAGGCTTTTGTACCGCATTATTGTTTTTCCCCATGGACCTGAACTGTGCTTCAGGGTATAAGACACTGACGCTATGGCGTCGCGTTACATTGGTTTACAACCTCGGCAATTGAATTGATACGATGTTTGTTGCCTAACTTGGCGCGACACACTAGCATGTGTCGAGATATTCTTTGTATAGTTAGCCCACCTCCAGCCTAATCAGTTTTTACCATCCCCCTACCAAACCATACTGTAATGTGAAATCTATACAAATTTTGAAGGTATGTTTATATATTTTTTATAGTAAGCCATCCCCCAGCACAGTCAAAGTGTTTTTTTAGCATCCCCTGCTAATATGGACCAGGGAAACTATAACGGTATTGTTGTAACTCCATTGTGTAGATATTGAACTCGTGCAAAATTACCTCATCAGTAGAGTTAGTAACCCCATGGAAGCCAGCCTAGCGGCCAAAGTGTTTCGACCAGAATATGGGAATCTAGTGATGTGCAATCCTCCACAATATACTCCCAACACCTTCGACTTTGATGAGGCAACAGTAACCAGCATGAACTGAGAAGAATGCCTCACATCCGGGAAACAGGATGCTTATTTACCTTGAATGCCAACAAAGAAAACCAATATACTTGCCCACATCTGGGTTAACCACAAATTAATCTGTGTCGACCTTCATTCATGCAGCATACTGATTGATTACTGTATTTCTTGAAGCAATTGTCACAAAACACAAATCCAAAATAAAATACGAGTTAGCTTGACGTCCCAACCATAGTATAAATCATTTATTGGTTAAAATCGATAACCGCTTCATTTTAACCAATAACTATTACTTATTAACTCTTATATTTTTAGTTACTCTTTGGATTTTGTTATTTTAGCTTTGTATGTTCAGCATCCCAGTAATAAAACAAAATATGGTTTTCAGCATTTAATATTTAGCCTCTGACTTGGAATTTGGGGTTTAGAACTTGGACGTAGTCCAAGGTTTAGTTACTTCACTATATTATTTTTCAGAGGAAAAATTTAGTTTCTTTTACAACTTTAAGTTGGCTTTATAATACTCACTCCCGTACCTCAGCTTTAAGCTAGCCAAGAGAAGTGTTCCGGGATGTGCTTAAGGGCACTCATTGCCACTGACTTACTCAAGATGGCGAACGAGGTCAGCAACTCCCGGAAAATGAGTGATAAGAAGAACAGCTTAAAATAGCCAAATACCACATGACAATAGACTTGTAATTTCCAACTGACTATTTTTTTGCTATTTTAGTTACCAAAAAAAAGTGTGCCATGGAAGTAGGTTGGCAGGGTCAAACAACATCACTGCTCATAGCGTAACAACTGTGGTTGTATCATTACTTTTGATAAATGAAAGAGAAATTTAAGTAAAAGCGTGCTTTCTACTTTAAGAATGGCGTAATAAATCCGCTATCTTAAGTGCTGTCTTTTCAGTAAAGGTAATCCTGGGCTCAAAACGAAGCAAGACCCAAGAAAGACCTTGGCCACGAAAATGCACCACAATAAGTCACATGGCAAAGACACCATTAAGAAAAGGTCGAGTTCTCCAAGACATGACCAACCCAGACACAAGCAGAACACCCCACGCAATCCGCCGTACATGAGCCAACCAGAACACATGAGAAGCCAAGTTCACCAGCTGGCAACTCCAACTTGCCTGGAGGACATGGCATCCTCTCTGTTCAGTGAGGAGCAACTCCATGGAGGCAAGCAGACAAGGCGAAATTAGCGGCTGTTGCTTGTTCATCAACTCTTTTGCCTCATGGAAGGAACAGTCTTGGGAGGATGTTGCGGACCGGTTAATGTCCATTTGCACGCTACTGGGTTAAAGGTCACTATATATCTCACATTATAAACCAAAGTCTCATAGCAGAAATGAAGCAACCGCAACGACGACCCCCGAAGGGGAACAATGAAAACGTGCGAGTGTGTATATTCTTTGGCTTGAAATTGAAACTGGGACGTTGTTGCCCTGAAAAGAAGTTGAAATTGGCACATTGTTGCCTCGACTAACAATTTGCTCTGTGCGGCCTGAACGGGGAATGCCCATTCGTGGGGCAGTGCTTATGTTACAGCCACTATTTGATTGACGGAAAGGGGGAGTGTTACACAAAGAAAAGTTTACTATTGCAGTGAACGATCAGGCAGCACCGAGCAAATACTGGGAAACAACCACGGGTCAAACAAATCCCCGGGCGAAGCCGGGTACGATGCTAGTAGATATATATACACTGAGTGGTCCAAAAAGTATTAAAAAAAAGCCAATAAAGTATATAGGCCTATAAAGTTTGTTTAGTATGTATGGAAGTATACTTTAGGCCAAAAGTTTTGACTGAAACGAAAGTTAGTCAGACTAAGGAAGAGTAAAAAAAAACCTCCACGTATGTTGACTGGTTGAAACTTAAATAATTTTATTCCACATTACTTTCCTTCCATGTAGATTCGTTCAAAGTAATTCGATAAATCCGGTTGGTAAACTCATTCCAGTGTACAGTATCCAGTTTACAGGCTGTTGGCAACTTTGTCAGTGTAATGCCTGCCGTGTACACTATTCAAGAATAGACCGAGTTGGTTTTGCTTTGTGGCATGAGATTGAGCAATGCTCAAACCCTTCAACAGGTTGCAGACCTATTTCATATCCTGCACCCAAACAGACCAACTCCATGCTTGGTCACGATCTACAATCTGTTGAGAAAATTCAAGGAAACAGGCTGTGTTCATGATGACTGGAGAGGTTGCGGGCGTCCGCGCACATCTACAGATGAGGACCATACTATGGCAGTCATTGGTGCTATCGAAGAAGCCCCCGAACATCACAATGCTTGCTAGGCAGAGAATTAAATATTGGCAAGACAGCTGTGCAGATGGTCTTGAAGGAACTGTCGTAACGTTTTGTCACGATGCACTTGTAACAGAGTGGGAGGTCATACTCGACCCAACACTTGAGTGAAGGATTTCGTAGCTTCTTCTGCACTCGGGGGGAAGAGACGATTCCATAGTAGGACACAACGGTGACCCCAAGGAAGGCACGAGCGTGGGATCCTGGACCCAAAGAAAGCATACAAAAGTATCCCCTGACCTGTATTGAACAGCATGCACTCAAAATAGAAGGTCCCGTGGATATATTGGGCTAGGAATATGACGATGTAGAGAATCCAAGGAAAGGCAATTTATACTTTTAGTCCAACCCATTTATTCCGCCTAGCTAGGGTGAAACCAAAGAGCGAAACTGCAGAGTCCATCTTCTTTCCCTTTCTCTCCTCACTCCAGCTGACCAACGAGATAAGTCACGGATGCATTAAATCTATTGCTTACTTCAGTTGTAGTTTACGTTGTATGTCATGAAGCAATGTAGAATTGCCTAGTCGTATCATAAAGGCAGAGTCGTGATTACTCACAATAAACTAGCTCATAGCCTACCCGGTTCGCGTTAGGGTTACCATATTAGGCTAGGCAAAACAACGTTACTGCTCCCTTGGCTGAGGCGACAGGAGTATGAATACAGTGAAAATAGGAAGAGGGGAAGAAGGCTTGCAGTAACGGAAATAATTGGTCGTTAAATATGGAGTAACAATACAACTACTGATATTTAACAGTAAATAGGCAGCGGACAATAATGCATTGTGAATAATATACAATGTCGCAGCTCAAGTAAGGAAGTGAATGGAAAACAATAGAATGGGACTATTGTTACAGAAAGGGGGAAAATAACAATGGCTTCGGCAGAAGACTTCAAAAATACATAGCGTTGTAAACTCTCTTATACAACTCGCTTTACTTAATGAAAGATCGCACAAACGCCGACGTCCTCAATCGCAGTGACTATGAGACTTAACTCACACTGTAAAGCATAAAAGGGAGTACTAGGAAGCGGGAGGGAAAGTAGATATACCAGTACAGGGAGGAATACTCCCACAGGAACAGGGCTCCTGCGCATTCAATCCGGCAATGCTCCAGCATTTGATTTATGAAGATTTCGACCGTAAAGTTGCAGTTTGCACTATGAGCCATTGAGCAGATAGATGCTAATTTGACAATTTTGAGGCGTCTTGTAATGATTGACGAGACTCATATGAAGTTGCACCATACACCAAATAAAAAGAACACACGTGAATATGAGATTACAAACCCACACTTCACAGTTGAAAGGCACTTCCAGCACAACTCAAGTACAAATGTGTGGTGTGGGTTTATAGGAACAACATAGTTAGGGCCTTTCTTCATCAATGGAACACTGAATGGGAAAAGGTATTTGCAGCTATTGAATGACCAGATTCAACCAGAAATTGAGGAGGAGGGTAGCTCTGGCCTACCGTGAAAGTGTATGGTATCAACACAGTGGCGTTCCACCTCGTGGAGGGACAGAACGTCGGATTTGGTATAATGGCAATGGCTGGTAGAGATTGACGTGAAACAAGTGATAAAAATGATCAGTCAGATTGTCTTTGTTACGGATGGTAGTTTTATGGTTCAGGATGTTTATAGATGTTCAGTAGAATGCTCGCCCTCTTCATACAGACCCTCCTTTCTAATCTTAATGTGATGGGGATGAAATTTACGATTGTTAGGGGGACATGACGTTACTTAAGCTACGTGGAATGGGGAGAAGAGATAGTTGGGGGAAATAAATTCTAATTAATATTTACCAAATATTGCAGGATGAAAACTATAGGTTGCTCGTTGGTCGAATTGGGAGATATGAATGGGGCACAACATAATATTAACCAA
>JAHWFP010139407.1:44197-90804 GCA_023313725.1 Lithobius niger
GCCCATACACTTTATAGACCTACAGACTTTACAGGCCATTCCATTCTAGGCCTACCTATGTTTTTAGTACTTTTGGACCACTCTGTATATGTAGAAGCTATAAAATCTTGATAGAACTGATAATGACATACTACACCGAAAGGCATCAATTAAAAACTTTTCCTCTCTAAGCATATAATGAAGGCTGCTACAACTCAACAGCCAATACTGTGTTTTCTGCATCCGCCCAAACTTTGCCCAAAAAATAATATCAGAAACTGTCCTTAAATACCCAACTTATCCAGAAGATACGCTTACGCCTAAATTTCGTATCGGACCAGCTGGACAATTTTTACTATAACACATCAAGAGAAAAGAGCTTGCCTACAACACATTTTTTCAATTGGAAAATAGCCTTTTGGACCGATTGAGCATTTCTTTTTGTGTCAAATGCGAAACGAATACGGTTAAATCATTTTTGCGTGTCCGCCATTATGGCTAATGTGTTTTATGATGTTTTATTATACTCTTTCCTTGTATCCAATTTTATTCTTAAAATTAGAGTGTCACTTTTCAGTCTTAAGGAAAAAACATTTTGGTCAATAGTAAGAAGGGATATTGGGAAAATACCTGAGGGATAAACAAACACTGACCTGACCTCAAGGTGGAGGGAAAGTCGAATACAGCGGCGTGCCTTTCGGTTGTGAGCCCATTTCATCATCTAAACTTGTGTTTACTAACCCACATTCTTTAGAAGAAACAAGAGCTTCATTAGACTTACATTTTAAAATCTTCGTTGTACCAACAATAAATACATACAAGATAAAAAATAAAACACTAAAACTTGATATTTCGTGGCTCATCATCAATTTCGGCCACTTTATCAAAATAAACAGTTAAAATTCACAGCTCCATTTTTAAGTAATTTAAAGAACCATCACTCTACTCAGCTGAAAATTTTCCAGGGTCATCGCACCACCGGATTTTTTTTACATGAAACTTCTGTTTACAGTACTGGTCAAGGATTTCAATTATTCCTACGAAAGTATGGCAGCACCTAAATAAACATAAAGGGCCTAAGTCAAACTTAAATACATGCTTTAAAATAAAAAAAAAATAAAAACCAGTTCATTCTACTACTAAACTCATCAGAAAAAGTGCCAAACAAACGTTGCAGAGGTTGCGAGGTTGTCATATGGGCGGGACAGCAACATTTCAATGGCACTTTTTATGTGTATTTAGCATAGGCGTCGATCCAGGGGGGGATGAGGGGAACCGTCCCCCCCCCACGTTTTCAAACTGAGGGGTTCGTTCCCCCCCCCCCACGAAATAGGCTGCAAAGCTATAAATGAGCATCTATTTATCCCGCTTACCACGTCGAGTTTGAAACAAGAAAATGTACTTTCGTTTTCCCCAATTGCATGAATCAGGTCATCAAATATTATGAGTCATCAGTTCCTAATACAGTGGAGTAATGAAGTTAAGACTTTAAGTTGCAAGGCCAATTCACAAAGATGACGGATTAACGGTAAATTGAGGATGTAAGCATATCACTCCACTGTAGCAAAACATGTATTTTTAATACTATAAAAATTTTAATTTAAAGTAACACAATTTTATGGTAAAAAAAATGAACATCACACAAACAATTGAAGCATATAAATTTCGTTATTAGTCGCATTATAAATCTAAACTTTATTTACTGTCTATTAATTCGAAATACTTTCCGACTGTGTTTGCGTAACCCTACTCGGTATGTAGTGCTTGTGGAGTTTTTTCCACTTCCGCCGATGTAGTGAAAATGTAATTTAGTGCGAAACTAGTCAAAACAGAAAGAGCACAGAGATAAACGAAAGATAAAGGAGTGTACGATTTCAAATTACTTTGTTTGATTTTCAACGAAATGCCAACTGAAGTCACCTGGTAGTTAGTTTGTTCTTGCTATGGTTATAGCCGAAACGTCAGATAAACTTGTACAGAACAAAACTACTTTCCTTCCAAGTTTTCGTCAGTTGAAGTCTATACCAATTAACTCCATAAAAACCGAGCAAAGAATCAAAATTGAAGGCTAAGTTGCCGGTTTGATTTGCTAGTAGCTCGTTTCCTCTTTTTCAGTTCTCAGTTAATTCAGTTAATTCTCAGTTAATTCAGGAACGTCAGCTAAATGTTCCACCATTTTAAAAGTAAGCAACAATACTTTTCAAACCTAAATTTTCAGTGTTAGCTAGCGTTAATTTAATAATATTTAAAAAAAAAATTAATTCATCAGGGAATTTAATTTGTAAATAAAATGTAAAAAAAAAACGGAATTTTGGTAACAATTAGGTTTCTACGACCTCTCATGCTAAAAAATTTTTACGAAAAGCATCCGAAATTTGCTAAACAATGCGTTGCAAATGTGTCTCGGAAAGCCGAAAATAGGATCTCAAATAGCGTAAAATGCTTCAGCTTCCCCGGACCCCGCTCCCCCTGAATCCCTACCTGGATTCGCCAGGCTTCTGCTACAGTAGCACATATTTTAACAGTAAATTTTCATTTTCTTCCCCACACTGGAGTTGGTTGCGCTACTACTATGTCCGCCCCCCCCCACAACTTTAGAAAAATCAACGCACTTGGTATTTAGGCGCTGCCATACGTTCTTAGGAATGTTTGGAATGCGAGACCATTACTGTAAACAATAGTTTTGTCTAAGAAAAAATCCGGCGATGAGATACACCTGAAAATTTTCTGCTAAAATGGAGCTACAAAATTTTAACTTTCTTTCGATAAAGTGACCGAAATTGTTACCGATTAGCCACGAAATATCAAGTTATAGTGTTGTGGTTATTTTGCATGTATTTAATGCAGGACCGGACTGGGAGGGTAAAGGCCCATCGGCCATTCGTAAAGATAGGGCCCCCAGACGTTAAAATTTTTTTTAAAACCGACCTCAAAATTACTCAAAATGCTTAACTTTAATGAGCTTAAATTTTAAAATAATTTTCCGACTGTTTTTTTTGGCCAAACAAGCCGTGCCTTTACTTGTTTCTTTAAATTGTGGATCAATAGCAAAAAATCGTTATAATTAAAATAAAAACTATTTATGTGACATACAGCTTACAACGTACCTTGATACGATACTAAATCTAAATTTGTACACGATGGCCAATGGCGCAATGGCTGGGCCATGAGGATCACGGGGGCCGCCCTCCCCCACCCTCCCGGGGCGGGGCGGGCGAGCCAGGAAAAATATTTTAGCAGAAGAAGTTTCATATGAATGTTGCGTCTTTTTCATGGCTCCGGATCAAACAAACGAAGTACAATCTGCCATCATCAAATAAACCCTTTTATTCGAATAAAAACATTATGGCAATTTTATATTCATGATTACTGAGATTCTGTGAAGACAAGACAGGCAAAGTCAGTTTTCAGAATTAGTTTTTTTCTTTTTTTCTGAAAAGTTAAATTATTTTTGAAGTTCTGTATCTAATACAAAATTGCATTTATAGCGTTATCCATTTGTTCAGGTGCTAAAGTTGAGCAGTAGCGTACGTACATGAACAGCTAAACTAATAAATGAATTCAAAATTAACAAATAATCTCGATTTGTTATAAAGTGGAGGCTAGCTAGTCAAAAATGTTTATTTACATAATTTAAATAATCAGTTTAAATCTGAACATGCTCTTATGCCTTCAGCTCGAGCGAATTAATGTCATTTTTATCTGCTCAAGTTATGTTGTAATGGTGGGGGACAAATTTGCTAGTAAACGTCTAGGTCTTTTATACATGCCACAATCGACACGAGCACTAGTTCATTTCTGGAGCCCTTCTCATCGCAAGATGTCAAAACCATCTGTTAACTCAATTACGTACGTCAGTAAACGTGCCCGATACACACTAATTAGCTGAAGCTTAAATAAACCATGGGCATGCGTACAGCACATCGTGAAAATTTGCGTATTAAAATGCATTGAATTACGCGCATAAAATCTGCGTTTACAGGTTTAATAACAAAGAAACAAATTGTGTCGCCAATGTTGTCGCCAGTGTTGTCGACAGACTAATAACTGAAAATTTGAATGCAGCTCCGTGAAAGGTGATTGGTGTCCGTGGTATGCAGGACTACTAATATGGAAGAATAACAGACTGTAATAAGAAAAAACGCAACCTACTTGCCGTTTTTGTTAATATATTAATTTGAAAAAGACTCTCCATGTGTGTAAGAATACAAATCGATGGCGTCAGTTTTTCAATCATTCCCTCATGAGAACCAAGGTGTTTATATTTGGTTGCCTAATGAATCTTAAAAATTATATACAATTCACAGTGACAAGTAGTTTTGCTAAGGACTAATCTCACGTAATGACGTAAATACTTTTACACAAACACTTTAAAATTTAAAACATTTGACCATGGTTATGATTATTAAAGCATGAAAAAAAAAAGCTAAGGGTAAAACAAATATTTTTTTCCGACGATTTTAACTTGGTAGAACGGTTTGAACTACGATGAAAACAATTGTTTGTCGCGGCTTTAGCCTATAGCTGCATAGTTAATTAAAAATAATAGATGTTCTTACCTTATTTGATTTTCTTGCCGAGGCCGTACGTACTCAGTCAGTCATCAGTCCATTCATTCAACTTCTGTCAACCGCACAAAGTAGGTCGAGACAGCAAATTATGCCAACAAATACCACACACTTGACAATCCAGAATGGTTGTCAATGCCCAAGGGAAGTAAAGGGGTGTGCATCTGACCCCCATCTTTCCCAAGGTCTTAGGACAAGCGCTTGTCCAAAGGCCTTGCATCTTTCCCAAGGCATATCTCCCTGTTGGAGGAAATATGGAATACCTGGGAGTGTACATTAAAAGAGACGAACTACCGAGGAAAACGGGGGAGCCCAACAGGCAGGGGGCCCATCGGCTAGTGACCAATGGGCCAATCCGGCCCCGATTTATTGTTGGTACAACAAAAATATAACCTAAAGTATGTGTTAGCGCTATTAAGGCTTTTTTCAACATAAATAGTAACCCACAAACTTTGGGGAAAAGAAGTAACCTTTCGAAGTGAAATCATTTTGCGATCCCCACTCAACCCTCCCGGTGATAGAATAAATAGTAGCCCTCCCGGTTTTATAATGACCTATATACAGTAATGGCCATTTAGAAATGTATCTGAAACTTAATTTTACAAATTTTCTAAATTATGAATCTACTTTTCTAAAAAACCTTCACAAAAATGGAACATAAACCAAAGGATGTAGTAAACTTATCTGGAGGGCTCTTGGAGACCAAAGGGTTCTTCCAACACAGTGGCTATTTTCCAAATGGTGTCTATTCTCTCTGATCCTTCCTTGAGACACAAACAGTCCCAAGCTAAGGAGAGACCAGCCAGTCGCCCACTACGACTGTTGCTCAAGAGTTCAAAGCTGATTGGTTGCTAATCATGCTGTGAAGACGGGTCGAAGGCTAAAAGCCGTCGCCGCCGCAATGAGCCCACAGCAAAACTCTGTGATAGTTGATAGTTGATAGTTGACTTTGAGCCATAAATTTAAACTGTCCGTTTGGACAAATAATTAATGGACACTACAAATGGTAAACTTAAAGTAACTTTAAAATAAGAGCCGTTGGATCGTGGTTTGGGTGAAACTAAGACAAGTTGTGATTAAAGATTAACTGGTTAATGAAGTAACTCAATCTGTGATTAAACAGTTGGGGAAGATCATGACCTTGCAATGAGCTTGCCAACTTTGCTTAAATTTGAAATATTTGAACTCCTGCATGTAATAAGAACAGAAACTATTGCAACCCAGTATTACTACGACGTAAAATAAATATTGCATATTGCATAAATATTGGTGTCTTCTTTCTTGTACCACTGAAGCTCAGTAAAACCTGTCCGGGGAGAAGCCCCACTGAGAGTATGTCTGCCATTTGAATTGGCCAATTTTAAGCACGTCATTTCAGAATTTTGGTTGACACAAATAAATTTGTTTTCCACAACAGGTTGAGTGAATAATTGGCGCTGCAACCACCGAAACCAGACCAAGGAACAGGTCCATGACACTATTGCTATGGTCCAGGCCATAAAACGATCTCCGGGCCTAGCTTTGATTCCGTAATTTAGTCAAGCCTTGGGTGTAGTTTTTTCAGTTGGGTTCGATCACAATCAAAACGTTTCCTGGATGAGTTCAATCATGTTGGGATGCCAAAACGTCAAAATTGGGTGCAAAATGTCAAGAGGTCTCTTCCCTGCTGACTTAGTAACTCAGCCAAAGTCCATATTACTGAGTAAACTGTGGCTTATGCATATCAACACTGTGCCTCGGAGGCGAGGCTCGAGCTTGCATGCTACAGCCTGTATGTCTGCCCGCTCCTTGCACTCTGGTGGCAGGAAGCAACAATCTTGGGCAGAAGTGGCTTCCGCGCAAACACGTAGCTCGGCAGAAGATAGAGGGCAGTTGGACTGTCATACTAAATGCATAAAGGTGAGCTTACTGTACTACATTTTTCGTAGTATATGATTTTCACTGTTTGACTTGCTTTCCTCTTTCCCTTATACAGAGGAAAGCAAGCGATTTGTACATATTTATTTAACTCTGTTAAACACTTTAAAGATCTATAGCCTAGTGCACTTTAATTCACCATCCATGGGCTGTTTGACTGAACTTGGGCCTGGCAAATTTAGTATTTAAATGAACTAGTACTGGCCTTACCTATGGATTAATTCGTCAGTATGTTATTTTTGGAAATACTTTAAAGGTTTTAGCTGTATTCTTGTGAGAGAATTTACAGAGCTTTATTTGTTTTTATTACTTACTGTTGCTGACCTGTGAATAAATGTCTAGTTTTGTTAATGGAAACCAGGTTTCTTTTCTTGGCTGCATGCAACCGATCCAATGCAATCCTGCATAAGTTTTACTATTTCAGGATTTTACAATATTTTGTATTGCAGCTGCCTCTATGCTGGAAGAAGGCAATTTGAGGGATTAATTCTCTGGAGTGGAAGAATTGGATTACAAATTTCAAGCAAGGATACAAAATGAAAATACAACAACGTACATCTGCACACCTATACAAGACTCGGTTTATCAAATTTTACAATGCTTTCACCATAGAGAATTACTAGACATCAATTACTATATATATAATTTGTCTAAATGAAAAAAAAATACATACCTTCAGGAAAATAAGGCACATAGACTAACATCCACACTACGGAAAATAGTGTAACACAACTGCCACATATAATAAGAGTTCGGTCAGAAACTCTGTGGCTAAGAAAACTAACTCCAATGAAGACTAGCATTATCTGAAAGCATACATTTTGCTTAAATCAGGTTTGTGACAAATTCAATGATCAAAATTTTTCAAAATAAAGTTCAACTGCACCTGCTCGGTGTTAAATTTTTAACTTGTATTCCATGAAACCACAATTTGATAACATAACAAAAATACACCACTGCAGTTGTTCTCAAGCTATCAGGTAATGATCAAGACCACCTATACATGTGTTCAGGCTGGGAGCGCACACAACTTCCGACTTTGGAGGGAAGACATTCCATTAGTTTACTACCAATGATGGGTGCAAAAGGAACCCATTAAAGGAGGATATTGACATGGAATTTGTGAAATGTGTGAAGATAGTATTCTGTAAGCTGCAGTGGTCAGGCAAGCTTCTCTTGGGGATGATGCTGACGAAATTGTTCATTTGCAAGTTGTGTCCACGCTGTCTTCGTGATTCAAGGGTTTGCATAGCCATGATTAGTAGGCATTTCTGGCAAGCAAGGCCAGTGACGTGCTTAGTGGTCCACTTCTGAACTGCATTGAGAATGGCTTAGTCCTTGACGAATATGGGTACCAAGCGAAAAGACAGTAGTCCAAATGTGGACATAATGTGAGCAAATGATCTCATGGCACTATGCTTTTTAATTAAAGCCTTAATTCAAATTAATTAATAATCATGCATAAATAGGTATTAACATTTTATTTAATTATCTATCAATATTTTCCTTGGCAAGTTGTTTTATTTACCGGAACTATACAAACATCAACCTCAAGTCCAAAAAGGCAAGAGTCATGACAGAGAGAAAGTGACCAGAGCGCTCAAGGT
This sequence comes from Lithobius niger, assembly GCA_023313725.1. NCBI lineage: Eukaryota > Metazoa > Arthropoda > Chilopoda > Lithobiomorpha > Lithobiidae > Lithobius > Lithobius niger. Next base: position 52,269 of record JAHWFP010139407.1, read on the forward strand.
AAATGGAGCAACAGGTCAGCGCTCAGGAAAGCTGGCTTGCGTAATACAACGGCTTCAAAGCTTTTTGAGGCACGTGCCAGATACAGAATCAGTAGCAGATAAGAACAATAGCAAGGTGCCAAAATCTGCCTAAAAGCTTTTAGACAAAGCAACGCAAACAAAAGGAGACTCCCATTGATCTTGTTAGGTGGCTGATGCAGTCTTTTGTTCTCATGTGAAGTTGACACCTTGACAATAGCTTTTCCGAGAAGAGAACAAAAGGGCATTGCACCCTCTTAGTATTCTATGGTTTTCAGTACAGGAACGTGAGAATATTTTGTCAAGTAGTGTAAAAATCTTGGTTTAGACAATAGTGAACTTGTCACTATAGACAGCATTAACCTAAGTATCCTTTTGTTGGGGACTTCATTGATGACACAAGAATTAGCAAACACATTAGCAGAGCAGCTCTAATTAGGCTAGACAAGTGCCGAAGTGTGGTTATGAGCAATGAGACATGCTTTACGAGATACTACAAAACAGACTTAAGAGTTAAGTATCTTATTTACGACTTATTGATAATTTTTAAAGCAGAACAATATAGCAGTGTGTCAATAGTTAAGCAGCATAACGATTATCGATAGACCAAGCTCGGACTGGCCATACTGTCATTGTGCCACACCTACTGTCATGGCATAGGCCCTCTTGCTGCCACACCTTTGGTGCCCATTGGTACTTTTATTTTTGACTTCTAAGAAAAATCTTTGCATTTCTTGCCATTATTTTCGATATTTCCAGACTCAAACTAATCCTCCCCTTTCTCCCTCCCCTTGCCGTTTCATCCAAAATTATTGTAACTGCAAATTCCGTAAACACTGATTCTTGCATTTAAAATTGTTTATCCCCCCCCCCTTCACCTACCCGCCTCTTTTTCCGTAAAAGCGGAGAGGAATGACCCTAGAATGACAAGTACAACGAGGACAAGTTTAAAAAAATGTACATAGGTCTTCGCCAATCTGAAGCTAACATCAGGAATACTTCTGTTCAGCTCCTATCGAGTATGTGACCAATACTATAAGAACGCTTACATTCATTTTGTCTCTTGACCCACTAAAAATTATTTAAATAGGTCTCAGGAGTAGTGCTAAAAAAAATTGACATGGAGGGCGGTGTTTTTTTTTTACATTTTATTCGCAATTTTTCGCATGCTGGCGATGGTCTTTTTTTTTTACTAAACAAAACAATTCAGTAGCTTGACATTGTATTGTGGAGTAATAACTGTGGTATAAGGTCAGGTTCCACGTTCAGGGAGCGAATACAAGTCTTTCTTTAGACCAAAGCTGTTCGTTGTGTTGGTTAAGGCTCTTAGATTCGTTTCAAGGTGATCATGTGAATGGAGCAGTGGGTCGATATGGTTATCGACTCCAGGACGTGTTTGGTGAAAGCATGGATGCGAGATCGGATTTTTTTCAAGAGTATGGCATAAAAAATGTTTCATGCGCCAAGAAAAACCCATACGTGCTCTCCCGAGAATTACTTAATTAACTTTTAGTGGCGTTGTTTTTAGTATTGTTTTAATGTTAATAATGTTATGTTATGGTTAATGCTAATGTTATGGTTTAATACATAGTTTATGTCGGAATTCTAGACAATACGGGAATTTGTGAATGCAAGAATGCAAACTGTAGGTTAGGGGGGATAAACGGGGATGCAATGAGCCCCATTTTCTATTTATAATAAAAAATAGTGTATGTCGTGCACAGAAATGTCAGGAAGGATAAAAGTTGGAGGGGTGTAAGTCAGAAATGTACCGACATAATTTTCCATCTAGCCAAAAATTATGTAATTTTGCCGACTGATTTGCCAACTGGCCATACTTTGGGGGGGGGGGGGACGTGTGTGTGTGTGTGACACTCCCCCCCTTCACCTCCCCATAAAAACATCCCTGGTCGTGCATCTTCTTCTAACTATCCGCCTACCATGCAGGTCATATTTTACTGTTTAAATATACATCCATGTAAGTATGCAGGGGCGTAGCAAATGGGGGCAAGGGGGGCAGCTTGCCCCCCATGTCCCCCCCAAACTTTCTCAAGTCAGCAAAAGTCGGCAAAATCAAAGCTGTCTTTGGCTCAGAGACGTTATGATACCGACAGTAACCAGCATTTTCAACTTTGATCCGACTTTATCCGCGCAGTTTTTCAAAATAAAAAGTCAATGTTTCTCTTTATTTAGATCCAGAATTTATAAATTCTTGTTTACATGCATATTCTAGTTTTGTTAAAGTGACCTTGACTGCTTAAAGCTGGATTAGCAGTCGGGTACAGTAACAAAAGAAGGGAATACGATGGGTTATACAGTAGATGCTTCTTCACGCAAAAGATTCTCCCTCCTCCCAAGAAGGAAGAGTTCATTCGTTATCAACAGATTTAACAGATTGATGTCTGATTGATCAACAGGCTTACAGTAGGCACCACGACTATTGCCCGATTTTCGCAATCGGATATTTCTTAGAAGCCAATAAGTCCAGGAAAAAGAATAAAGTTGGAGTGTCACGAATATGAAAGTACTGTCATTTTGATAGTGATTATAAAAATATAAAAAAAACGTGCAAGTAAAATAAAATGCTGTTTCATCAAAGTTTATTGAGATAGCCTCAAGAAAAACCAACGCAGAAAGAAAGCCAAGATAAATCTAAAATTTCTTCAACCCTAATTAGTCAGCTGGTGTGATCCAACCTAGGAACCGACTCAGCTTAGTTTAACAGCCAACTGAGCAATTAGGTATTGGTTATATAAAAAAATACAAGGTTAACAGGTACCATCAACAGGTACAAGGTTAACAGGCTTTTAATCATAAAAAATACTTAAAACATTTGCCGACTACAGCTAAAAAAAACTTTAAAAAAAAATGTTGTTTGTTGAATACTACAACAGAAAGGTTTCCTTGCTCGCATGATATACAGAGAACTATCTTAACGATAGGCCTAGTTAAAATACCGAATCTATAATCATAGCTATACATTTCTACCGAAAATTAAGCAGCTCTCACGGAAGTACTTATATTATTCTTGTGTTGCAACTAGTATTGGGCGGTATTAATTTTTTCGGTTCGGTTCGGTATCGGCTCTTTCCAAAAAGAAAACCTAGGTATTTCGGTGGAGTGTCTTGGTAGCCCATTGCATGGTGTTCCCCCAGCAGAGTAACGACTATAACACAACTTAATGCAAGCACAGGAATGGACATGTTTATTGAGTTACAGTGCTTTATATAACAGTTGTCATGTGACACCTTGGTCATGTGTCACATCTATGGTGATCAATACTGTTCAGTATATCAGTAGTACATGTATGGCACTCCTATTAGTTAGTCTAGGTTAGGGTTAGCAAAAGGAAATAAGGAATGCTAACTATTGTGGTGCCACACGTGACGACACCACACTAACGACAGAGAAATAAAAAAACTGAAAAAAAAATTCCTAACTTCCTGAAACAAAAAGAAACAATTAGGTGTATTTGTTTTCTATAACATATATTTCTATTGTAAGTCACTGTCTAACCTTAAGAAGAAGTTTTTAATTTAAGAGAGCAAGGAAGCTATCAAATCGCTTTCATAGGAAATTAGCTTGTTCATTTTTTGAAAGCTAACAAAAAACTTAAATTTAACATTCAAAACTCAAGAGAAAATTTTTTTTTTTTTGAGAATAGCCTGTGAAACGGTTGGCTATCTTAAATTTTACAGTTTTGACATTTACTTACTTTATTTTTAAAATATAGACAATGGCAATGTTCAACAATTTTTATTAATGCTACGATTTTGAATTTTGTAGACTTCAGGTCGAGAATTTTGCTGAATTTTGAAGAAAATGTTTCAAGACGTTTGCAGCACTTCAGATATAGTAGCATCATATGGCTACAGTTTAGTTGAACATCTTACATGTTAACTTGAGTGGCTTTACTTTGACTCCATGCACACACAAGTCGATGTTACCATGAAAATAAAAAACATATTAGATTAAAACCAAGGCATCTGTTTTCCTTACGAATAACAAATTACAAACACATGTTTGTCTCACGACAACATTAAAATTTATCTTGTTAATTCAGGGCACATATAACAAGAAACGCGACATTTTTTCCGGCATGGCACAATTTAAAAATAACCTTCTAATAGGCTAACGAATAAGTAATAACTAGACAACGAAGTTACAGTTGCATTAGTACGTTTTTAATTTAAAAGTTCAAACGGTTAGGTGCTCTTTTTAGTCGTTTATGACGTCCTAAGTCCGGAGAACGTTTTTTGGTTTCAATTTCGGAAGCAACCTGTTGAACTGGAGAAATTACTTTCCGTTTGGATTTTTTGTTTACTGGTTTTGGAGTCTGCTGAATAGTGTCGGTCTCTATGGCGCTATTATCATTATCAGTTTCCAAATTCCGTCCAAAGAGGGAAGCGCTGTTGGGAGGAAACAAATCTTTTTCAACGACACATTCATCAGTGACACCGCCTACTGCCTCGTCGGCGATTGGTTAAAGGGAAAGACTGTCATGATTATGACGTCTGTCTGCTTTTGATTGACTGGTGCGGGTGCACTCAGGTGACTTTGTGATTGACTTTGCCGGAGGCGTAAACAAACTGGAAGGATGGAAACCAATCGATTTCCTCGTTATGTAATTAGGCGTGACAACTACGTGGCTAGGCTTGACGGTGGAAGAACGATCATTCTGCGGCTCATTAGCGAATTTATTATTCATCGCAGAATTCGCTGTTTTTCGTGCTGCGTTTGGCAAGTTATCATGACTTAGCTTAGACAACGGTTCGCTAGAAATTACCGCGTCTACCGTATCTACAGTGCTTTCTACAACTTTCAATCGTAAGTGACATCTTGCCTTACGCACAACTATGTTAGCTTGTGTTAGTACATTATAGATTTCATGTGGTAGTACGGCATTTATTATACCGGGTAGCCATAACTTGTCAGACATGCGGCTGAAGTTACGGTACCAAACGGGCGTGTTTAATGTAAACTTAACCAATGTTTTATTTTGCGAACTAGCAATTTGTTTTTGTTGACGTTCTTTCACTTTCGCTATTGGATCCGGAAGCAATAAATCAAGTCGTGATTTAAACTCACGGTTAAAATAAAGTTTTGCTGCTGTTGCTTGAGTGGTAGTACTTAGCGTAATTCTACTGGATTCTATAAATGTATTAATACTGTCTTGTATTCCGAGACCATCCCGTCTCGCAGCCTTATAGATTTTCTTAGAAGTTCTTGACAAAAACTTCTGCAAGGTCATTTACCCAGGGCGAATAACTTGGCCCTGTTAGATGACGAATACCCTTGGACTTTAGCCAATCTTGAAACAAACTCGAGCACCATTGAGGGCCGTTGTCCGTAACAAGTACGTCAATTAAGCCGTATTTGGCAATGTGGGTATTCATAATACCTATCACTTTTTCGGACGTTATGGTTTTCATTTTGTGGAAATGGAATCTTACTATGGGCGTCAACCATGATTAAAAACGTAATTATCCACGGGGCCACAAAAATCGGCGTGAAAACGAGCATTTGGTTTGAGCGGGTACTCCCAGATGTGTTAGGACCTGGTGCTTGGTTTTCCTTGAACTCTTGGCAGTTTGTACAAGATTTTACTTTACGCTCAATTGCGGCGTCCATAGAACTTAACCTTTTAACCTTTTAACTTAACAATTCCTAGATGGGAACTATGTAAGTCTTTAAGCATTTGTTTCTGCAAGGTTGCAGGAATTATGACTCGGAATCCCCAAAATAATGTAACTGACTCTACAGTTATTTCAGTACACCTAGTAAAGTATGGAAGTAAATCCTGGTCGTCACAATGACTGGGCCAGCCATGGTGAACGTATCTAAATACTTTGCATAGAATAGGATCCCTACGACTTTCAGCAATTAACGTTTCATTTAAAACTGGTTAGTTAGAAATGGTTCCTAATGCTAATACATTGTACTGCTCCTCAGCCTGTTCAAATTCCTCATCATTGGGGAGGGGGAGACGTGACAACGCATCAGCTGTGACATTTTCCTTTCCAGGAATGTGATGAAAATCATAGGAATACCCGTTCAGAAGGACTACCCAATGCTGAACCCTCGCTGCTGCCATTTGGGGAGTACCTTTTTTGGAACCAAAAATCCAAAGAAGAACCTTCGGTTGGATTGAAGGATGAACTTTTGCCCATAAACGTATTCGTGAAATCTCTTCACCCCCAAGCTACACTTAAAGCTTCACGGTCAAAATGGCTATAACCTTGTTCTGCCTTTGTCAATTTTCTGGAGGCAAAAGCTATTGGTCTGCTCTCACCATTAGGCATTATATGCATCAGGCTAGAACCTATTCCATAAGGACTTGCGTCGCAGACAAGCTTAAGCTTCTTTTTAGGGTCATAATGCACTAGTATTTTTGATTTAACGAAAAGTTCTTTTACTGTATTTACTGCCTTGTCACAATAGTAGATGGATTCCACTACCATGATGGACTGTGCTGAAAAACCATTGTATTCCATTGTTATCGAAGCCACGCCCCCCAAACAGACCTACTACAATACTGGGTCTGCCTTTAACGAGACCTACGAAAACCTTTTCGAAAAATAAATAGTAGACGATACCTACGAGGGGCTGTACTCATGAATGAAATTTTTTTTTACTGGTCGGTTGTACTGCTGTCAGTACGATCCACGCAGAGGCAGTCTGATTGGAAAAATGTTTTTCGCTTTAGTGCAACTACAGTATGGCTTCTACATTTAAAAAAAAAGTATTTTGTAATTCTGCGACAACCCTCCTTTAACTTTAGCTCATATTAAATTCTCAGTTCATATCACAACCGTTGCAAAACGTTCCACACCAGGAAAACAGCGTTGAAAAAGGTTCATTAACTACTGGAGGACGCTCTTTATATGAGTATCCTTAAAGTCAATTGGAGCGTGGCATCAATGCCGTTATTGCATGCGACACAATGAGAAAAGGAATTTATGGTGCAAAAGTTAAATGAAGCGTGGAATAAATTGCTAACAGGCCAAGTTGCGTTTTTCCTAGCATGGTCGTGTGCATGCAATATCACTGATTGACGTCAAAGGATGTCCGTTTTCCCCGCTATCGATAGCAGCCTTGTAGTACATTGAGCCATTTTTAGGCTGACTTTTTAATCGGTAAGTACTGGTGAGTAAATACTCTTGAGCTATGATCCGATTAACATTATCGAGAGCTCGCAAACCATTTACTGCTGCTCGTTCTCATTGATTCGACTAGACCACATTATGCAAAATCGCCGCCTTCTATATAGTAAATTGTGCACTATTACCAAGTTTGTCTGCGATTATTTATTCGTCTGCGATTATTCATTTATCTGCGATTATTTATTTATTCCACTTACTATTCTGCTGCTTCGTGATGACAACCTGTCGGCCGGAATTTAGAATTGATGAGCAAATCGCATTCATACTTCTCGAGTCACTTTACTCCCTGGTTACTACGACAGCTTACCGGTTACTTCTACAGCTTTCTTTTTGCCCCTCTCCCATTATCACTGACTAATTTTGCAGAACGAAACGCAATGAGAGCGATGTTTCCTACTAGCCTAGACAAATATCGCTCTTATTGCCTTCTCTGAATGAATTGTTAGTCAGAATCCCTCGTTGGCCGTTCATGTATCAACTTATAATGAAACTAGTGGCTAGACTGTTTTGTTATAACGAAATACACGGATTGCTTACGTGGTATTTATTTCATGTGGGTTTTGTCTATCGTTTTGTTTCTGTGGCTAGAAAAGGATTTTACCACGTCGGTGTTAATGCTAATTATTGCTGGGGCCCGGTGAGTTAATTTCCTAGTACTCATACAGCACAGAATTGTTTCGGTTTTGTGTATAAAACTTAAAAAAACCACGCAATTCAATCCATTCTCAAATGTAGTCTTCGGTTTGAGAATTGGCGTGCATGGTTTCCACTTTCCAACGATACGCCGACCAGAGACAGAAAGACAGTTTTCCTCCAAAAAAATTCCAAACGTCTCTGGTCGACGTGAAGTGGTTTTTGTCCAAATGACCTTGAAAATATGGACGCACCATCAATGGGCACTTGTAAAAGTAAGTATGAAATATGCAATAGCTTATCTCCAAATTTAGTAAGTTTATAGATACGCAATGCAAACACAAAAACACTTTGTTTATTTTTCCCCCACTAATAAATATTTTTTTTTGGAAGCATTTTGGGTAAAAATTAATCGACGAAAATTAATTTCTCATATGCTTCGAACCCTGCCAAAACCATACACGACACTACGCCAAAGCTATATATTTTAGTGAAACCAGACATTGGGGGGGGGGGGGGGGCGGACCGCGGCCAGTAACTTCCGAACCGCACCAGATACAGATGTGCTGTTTGTGGCATTTTAAATGGCTTTGCAAGGCACTGTTCGTCCAACAGACCTCCAAACTTAAATTTTCTGTTGAACGAAAAGTGCCTTTGCAAAGCCATTTAAAACGCCACAAACAGCACATCTGCATCTGGTGCGGTTCCTCCTTAGTTCAAAAACCTCCAGCCAAGCAACACAACTTTTGCCATTTGCTTCAAAAGTAGCCAGAAATCTACTAATTTAACCAATAAAATCAAATTGTTTCACCTTCTAGGGAAAACAAGTAAGGCAAAGCTGCTAGAGCTCTCCGATATTTTAGGCCGAAAATTGCACCAGAAGCCAAAAATCTTCAGCGCTCCTTGAGGCCTCATGAATCGAATGTAGCTATAGGGCAAAAAAAAAGTACCTTGTTTTACGGGAGTTTAGCACCCAAAAACAACATGCGGGCGGGCGGCTTTTATTTTTATTTTTTATTCCAAAATCTAGCTTGCACAGGTGAGAAAAACAATGTTTGTGCTAGATTGACATTAAATTTTATCTAGGCCTACATTTTCTTTTTCTGTTCAAATCAAGTTCTTTTTTTTCTGAATGGCTCTTGTAAGAAACTTGAACTTTACGCAATGGATAGATATTTCTGTCTATTGTTGGTAGATCTCGTGCACCCTGTTTGTTTTGAAAGGGAATAAAAAAAAATTAACCCGCACGATTTTGGGAGATGCGGGCGCTTCTGTAAAACAAGGTTTTTTTTATTTGCCATATCTCAAGAAAATACGAAACTGAAAAATTAACTGACCGCATAGAAGACAAAAAAAATAATACATTCTAACAAGCAAGCAAGAAGTTTCTGGTTTATATCACTGAAAATACTACTGGCTCCATCTATTGAACATACAAAAACGAACTGAATGCTGTGAGCAACAATTTCTATCACTGAACATAGAGTGCCATCTATTATTGGTCACAAATCAAATCAAACGAAAAATTAATAAGACGAAAGGCTGAATGTGCATCCAACTCAGGTATTCAGAATGACACTTTTTACCAAGTGCTGAATCAAAAGTAAATAAGCCTCCTACACACAGATAGTGTAGTGTCTTTTCTGGTTCAGTTTTCTACGTCGCTGAGAGGGTCTTCGTCCTGTTTTTGGTGGATGTTTTCACGAATCTCAGTAACTTTCCAACAATTCCGTCCATTCAATATAGTCCAGTTGAACTAAGGTCTGGGGACTTTCCTTTCGTTATAAAAGTACAATACTAACAGAGTCTTATCCCCGTTGTGTTGGATACGTATTCTTTTTGCACCTCCGACTTGGAAGGCATTTAATTTTGAATCCAGAGCGGTTTCTAAAAGAGCGTTAAACTGCTGCATCAGAACAGCTTTGGTGGCATTGCTGATAAACAGCTCCATGAGAGGTTGCAAGTGGTGCACGGTGGCAAGCAGAGCATCTTCGTTGCTGTCATCTGGAATGCTTGATTTCCACTGGCGGTGCATTGCTACATTTACCTGTTCACTCTGGTTGTAGATATTGGCGCACTCTTTCGAGTTCAGAGTGGTTTGAGCAGGCAAAAGTAACGCAGGTAGAATTCCTCCCTTCTTCAGTTGTGTAGAGAAAGTTTCAGATGTAAACCTTTACCCGTCTTGCGTGCCTTATGAATTCTGCCAATTTGAGCTTGAGTGACTGGTAATTTCGAGGTGCCTCTGTTCAACTGAGAGTTTCTAAGCTGAAGTTGTACCGTTTTTCCTTTCTTGATCTGCTGTAACATGCGTTTCTTTTGGTTGGCACTCAAAGACACTCCGGTGGTTTTATACATGACTCGAGTTTGAAAAAAAAAATAAAAATATAAGTCACACAGCAACTTCAACGTTATTTCGGTCTAATCTTAAGTACATTATGCGATCGCTTATGATTAGAGCCCATGCTTTCGTATTTGCCGGTACCTGAGCTCCAAATCTCATTTTTATCTGTATGTCAATTACCGCCGACTTCAGCCGCTCATTTTGTTTGGTTACATCGATCACTATTAAAGGAAAATTCTTGCTAAATGTGGATAATTCGAACGCGGGCCCAGCCGACAGCAATCCTCTGCCGTAGTACTGTCATCTGAAGTTAACAATCATATGACAGACGTGAGAAATGTCGCCTTGGTTAAAATTTGAATTTTGATCAAGAAACGGAAAACGTTCTGAATTTAAAGTCACGTGAACGTCGTAGAAACTACAGTGGTCAAAGACGGCAGGGTATTTTTTTTGGTCGTTCTCTCTGTCTGTTTGAAAACCCATGATAATCCAACGAGGCCGTTCCGTAGCACTAGTACTAATAAGACGCCAAGCGGCCGTTGTTGATGTATGTAGGCAGATCCAATTGATCGGAATGCCAATGTCTAAAGGCCAACTGCACGCTCGTGCCAGAATCGATCAACTTGTACAACTTAATTTTGGTACGTCAGAGGGGGTTACGTGAGGAAGAAACCAGCTCACGTGCTCTAGAACTATCTTGCCGGCACCGACCCCCGTGTCTCTTAAATATGGCGTTGTTGTCCGCAGATCGCATCAAAATGAGTGTTTGACGAACGCCGTAGAAAATCTTGGTATAATCTTCCATGAAACCGAGGAGGTGAGACAAGGGTACAGCGAATGTAAAACTGCCTCTGGGAGAATGACTGAAGAGAAGGTCTCGCTTGTGCTTGAAGATGGCATTATTGTCAGGATCTGCTGACTTAGCGTTGTTGCTGTCGAGAAACCAACCCTTGTTGGCGGGTTCGGCTTGGTCTTCAGGTCCATAACTAACAATTCCTTTCATCGTGCTTGTGATCCCAGGAAAGTTAAGTTGATCTACTGTTTTGTCACCTATTTGATACTGTATGTGAGAGAAAAGGAAAGCCACGACATTATTGACCACAGTTATCTTATCCGTGGCAGCAAAAGAACTGTCGTCTGCGCTTTTAAGGAGAGATCCCTTAACGTGGAAGTAACTCTGGTGAGGATGAGTGAAAAGGTCCTGATTTTGCACCATTATTCTTATTTCCGAATTAACCTGGTTCAAGTTCGTCCCGACTATCGGAGAATATTCGTGAAAATTATATTTCGACTACCGATTCGTCAACGACAAAAGGCTCAGTCATGTTTAGGTAATTTTCGTTCGTTTCCATTCTGAGAGAGGATTAGTCTCTCCACGAATTTGAAGTTAGCGGGACTGAGGAATTGACGCCTTCTCGATCGGTAGGTTTTATTTCCCTTTACAGGTAATGTGGACTGTGGCGGATCGTAGGGCGGTGGGTCATTGGCAGTTACTTTCAGTTTAATAAATTTTTAGCGGCATAAATTTAAGTAATTGTTTTTAGTTTTTCTTCTTTCGCAAATGTAACCTCATAGTCAAAGTTTCCCCTCGAAGGTTAAGCGGTCTATCAGCTTGATCTGTCAGCCACACGCGCATAGAGTGGATAATATTTTTCGCAACAGGTAGGTACACCAACTGAACAATCTTGTAGGCGAGAGGGACAGTAGGAAAGAACGAGTAAAAGATCGGTTGCGATGATCCGTTCACGTAAGAACCCGAAACCAAGTCGCAATGTACCAGTATGCTATTTACATTTATTATATTGACAGTGTTTGGTCCGATGTATTCCCCAAATTCGTAAGTCTTAGCTTCGAAACCAAAAATCTTTCCGATACTGGACGGTTCAGAAAAATCAACCTTATATATCCTGTCAGTAATCGTTAGTTCGCACTTTAGAGTGTTTACGTTGCCATTTAATAGAACGTAGGGAACGATATTAGTCTCGTCCCAATGCTTGGTCTTTTTGAATTTTCTGTAAATGATGTTTATAATTTCGTCTAATTCATAACAACCTTCTAGGACGACGATTTTAATCCAGGTGTTACCGCTGTCCGTGCTGTAAGTGAAAGAGTTGGTCACGTCCTCTATAACGTTAGGAATGGAGTTGTAAGTTTTGCAGATTGACTAGAGCCAATTCGTGAGCGCCTTCAAATATCAACGAGGAAGGAAAACTGATCACAAAGTCAGTTTCTTCAGAGGAAAGTATGATCGACATATTTTTAGTTTAATATATTAGTTAACATCTACCGAATTCACCGATCAGTTTGCGATATTCGCTGTCAGACAGCAATGCTTTGCTCCGCATTTCTGTGAAAATGTGCACGAATTCTTCGTCCAAAGAATTATTGCCAGCCTCTGTAGAGGCTCTGAGGAGCTTCAGTCTTTCGCACAAGTCATTCGGATCTCTGTAGAACCGGTATCCTTTCCCTACAACCTCGGCAGGTCTGCGCCAAACAGGTTTTATAAAAGTCGTGTACTTGAAACCGGCGCTGGACTTCAGTGTTCTCGTATTGTCATCTTTGTTGTGATATATGGCTTTACTCCTCTTCAGAATATCGTGGTAGTTCAGAAGGCTGGCATCTCCATCTGGTGGCTTCGAAGGGTTTTTTAACATCACCAACTGCCACAAATCGTCCGTCCCTTCGTACATTTTACTTCCGACGATCAAGTCGTCGTCTTGAAATTCTACTTGCATGGATCCAATCATATAACATTTAGCCTCCGGGTCGTATCGAATGCCAAAAGTGGGGTCGGTCAGACTCTCTCGAGTTGCAAACATGCTGAGATACTTGGCAGCTAGCGGACCGAGTCTGACTGCGGAATTGCCGAGTAAAGAGGCCTCTTCCATTTGTCTCCTACGAGCCCCTGGCGTGAGGGCAAGTGACATGTCGGAGGGCGCGTCAGGTAATGCGCCCATGGAACTGGAGAGTCGTCTCCTGGCACCCGCGTTAAACTGTATTTCACCGTCGTCACTGTCTATATTCTCGTCTTCAGTATCGACGCGGCCCGTTGCCGCTTCCAGAGCTTTCTGAATATGCTCTAACCGTTTCCCGTGATGTTTTTCTTGTTTCTTCTGTCCAGCCTCTAGAGCCAACAGTTCTTTGATTTGTCGTTAACGCTGAGCCGAAGCCTCGCTCCCCTGTAGCATCTGCATTTTAGTCTGGTCTACTATAGGATCAACTACTGGTTTGAATATCTTTTGCAAATGTTCAGATTCTGTCTGCTTTTCCAGTTTTATATTTTGAAATTTTTGTTTCAGAGGCTTTTTTAGAGCCTCGTACTGATCGACCTCTTTCTGGGGTTTGCTTCTCATATTTTTGGTTTTTGTAGACATGACGATTTAGTACTTTATAAAATAATGTTTAAGTCAACAAACGTTAATGTCAACAAAAACCTAGACGTACGTTAATGTTAACAAAAACCTTTGGCAGACACGTCGTTGTTAGTTGAGCATTCTTCTATACCTTCGATCCAAGGGTTTAGTTTTATCGATGGATCGGAATCCGTACGGAACAGAGTTCCAAACCTCACCACACATGCGACGAAACTCGTCGAAAAATCATGTCACCACTAACGTGGTTATTGAAGACATGTTTGAGGTTTGCTTCGTCTTGCCTGAAGAGAATTATAATGTTGGAATTATCTCGAATAACTCTCTTGGGTATCCTGCTGTAAGTCTGACATAAATAAAGATTGAGGCGTCCGCGTGCCTGCCGTAGGCAAAATAGCGTTCGATTCTGTCTTGTTTCTCAATCATGAAATCGTCCAATAAAATTACCGTTTTGCCACATGGCAGTTCTTGTGGTGGTGGGATATCTTCATTGTTGGAACAAAAGGTAGCTACGCCCGGACATATTTCCTCGAAAGCTCTCCTGAGATGGAAATATTTGTTTTGAAATAATGACTTGGGAGTACACGCGCAAGCTGTCATAATTCAACCAACCTGGATTGCAAATGAAATTTATAACTAAATTGGTCTTTCCACAACCGGCAGGGCCGCATATTGCGTCCTCTGGAAAATTCAGTAAATTACCAGTCGATGGTCGTTTATTGACATCGGCTATGTCATAGTTTAACACTTTCATCTTTCAGCTGCTTTAAGAAAAAAATGGTATTTTGATAAATTCTCTACAAAACTAGTATCTAAAATACCTTTTCATTCTCATTTTATAAATAAACAGAGATGTACTGCCTCAAATGCAAAAGAGTTACAGCCAGTAAAAATGTTACGCACGTTGTGACTAAGAATTATCGACAACTGCTGAAGGGCCAGTGTAAAGTGTGCGGCACGAGGAAAGCACAGTTTCAGAAGAGCAGAGGCTCTGGATTGTTGAACAGCGCGATAGACAAGTTGCCGGTGGAACTTCACATTCCGGGATACAACTATTGCGGTCCGGGAACAAAACTGAACAAGAGACTGAACAGAGGAGACGCTGCCATCAATTCTCTGGATGAAGCCTGCAAACAGCACGACATCTAATACTCTACCAAACGAGACTTAGAACGAAGGCACGAAGCTGATAGAAAGTTGGCCTCCGATGCAGTAAAAGTAGCAAAATCTAGCAAAACTGGTCTGAGAGAGAAGTTGGCAGCAGCTGCTGTAGCCGCAGTTATGAAAACCAAAGTAAAGTTGGGAATGGGAATTTAAAAAAAAAATCAAATGGAAACTTTAGTGGAGAAGATGACAAGCCAGCTAGGCGGCACTTTCCGAGGAGGCGCGTTATTAGCTACGGGATAGGTGATTTAGTTCAAGCGGACCTAGTGGAGATGATACCTTACGCGGAACAAAACGAAAATTACAAATACTTGCTGACTGCCATCGATGTATTGTCTAAATACGCTTGGGGCGTCCCTGTGAAATCGAAGAACGCCGCGGATGTCACTGGCGCTTTTAACAAGATATTAAACACGATGTCTAATCCCGTTAAAAATCTACAAAGCGATGAAGGCAAGGAATACTATAATAAAGATTTCGCAGCACTAATGAAACACCACAAACTAAACACTATTCGAGCAAGTCAAAACTCAAGACGAGCGTAGTAGAACGCCTAAATCGCACATTGAAGTCGAACACGTGGAAACGGTTCACTTTGCGAGGTAACCACAAGTGGATAGACATTATAGATAAAATTGTCAAAGATTACAACGACAGAGTTCATTCTACCATTAAAATGAAACCATCCAAAGTAACTAAACGCGATGAACCGGAGATCAGAAACATATTGCTGAAAAAGAGCCCTTCCAAAAAGAAGAATAGTTTCAAAGTCGGGGATTTAGTAAGAGTGACAACGGCAAAATCTGTATTCGACAAGGGATATTTGCAAAACTTTATCAACGAACTGTTCGAGGTGAGTGAAGTCAGAAAAACTCGACAGACTTGCTATAGGTTGGTCGACCAACTGGGTAGTAAAATCGAAGGTTAACTCGTTCTATTAAAGCAAGGGAGACAGGTCAAACTCGGCGATAAAACGGTTTCGCATCAGCCTTCAACTGTATTTTGGCTTTGTAATTTTTGAATTTTCCAAAGCCAGGGCCAAAAAGCTCCGGAAACCCCTCTTCAATCTCCTTAGTGCTAACCACAGATGGGTTTAACTTAACTTTTTTTAACTTGTTTAACTTTAGTTTGGAGATCAAAAAAGGCATCGTTTCCTACTCGAAAGACAGAAATCCAATCTTTGCCAAATAAATTTGACTTATAGTGTTTGGAAACCATAGCATCTAAATGCTCGGTTTGGCCATTTACAGTTACTTCCAGATTAACTAGAACCATGGCAAACTCCTCCCCTTCAGTTTACGAGTTGATAAGAGTATGGGCTATTTAGTAATGGCACATAAGATAAGTATTTTTTGTACCAGTCCATGGAGATGACTGTTCCATCTGCACCGGAATCTTGTTCCATAAGTAACTCAATTCCGTTCAGAGTGACTGGAATGTACCACTTAGATATTTTCATTTGGCTAATGACTACCTTGTTAGTTTGAACTGAAGATGAACCTTATTCAGTTATGCTGCTCACTCCGATGGTGTTATTTTGCAAGCTATATTCCTCAACGGACTGTAATTCACTAGTTGAATCATCAAATTTGTTGTTAACGTCACTACCCTCAGTTTCAGACTCACGAAATTCGTTTTTGGTAAGCAGATTAACCTTTTTGTGGTAGCCGTATTTGTTTTTTAGCCTTACTTTTGGGAGTAAAAATCTGGGATGATTTTGAGTTTACTTTAGGTGCCTTAGCACTAGGGCTTTTTCTACATACCACCTTTAGGTGTCCTTGAGTGGGACACCGGCCACAGATGTAATCTTTATATTTACATCTAGACTTTACATGGCCATCGCGTCCGCAGCAAAAACAAGTGATATCTGTACCGGTTTTAGGTCGAAACTTAGAAATAATGTTTAAAATTTTATCAAATATCACCCTTCCCACTGATACCATTAAAATATCCAATCTATCTGCATCAGCAACTTTCTTTGCTCTAAAGAAATAATCTATACGTGTTGAGTATTTGTCCCATGTATCACATTCACTGTCAAACTCAACAAACAGGCTAGACGGTTTTGCCATATCGTCTCAGTCCGTAACTTAGCACTTAGGCTAGAACTTTGGTTAATAACTTAAACAATTGTATTAACAGCAACGTCAACTACGTAGTTTGCAAAAGTAACGTAAGTAATGACGGCCACTACAAGTGGTGCACAATTTCACCTGCAACTGACATACTTATGTCACAAGTAATAAGCTTTAACAAATTACTACAATTTAGCAAAATTAATTACTAAGCAACTCGAGACTATAATTGAATTGCCTAACATCTAAGCCTAATTCCAAATTCATAGCCTACCTAATTTTACAATTTGCTTGCCCAAAAAGTTTCATAATTACGATTTAACACCGTTATTTAATTTACTTCTCAAGCAAAAAAAAAATAACACCACCGGCTTAAGCAGCCTGCAAGCCAAACAAGTTTCACTAAACTTAACTAGGTAATTAACTTGATAATTTACCTCATAGCCAGTGTAGAGAAAAGGCACATCGCTATCCTAAGGCCCAATTTATTTGCGTTTATTCTGTTTATCCTAATTATAGTAAGATAGGTGAAAACAGCCGACGCGTTGCATCGGGACACAAACCTTGTACAAATTGTGCATTAGCAAAGCAATTTCTCTCACTGTTCTAGCAAATAAGGAACGAATTGTTTAACTACAATTAAATTCGAACCACACAAAGTTCCACTCACTCAAACAACAGTTTTTAGCTTTAAGATTTAAATTAATTCCCATACCGGGCACTAAACTATTTTGCCTAAATAGTGAAATTGCCAACTCACTAAATTGGAGCACTGCAGATGGTTGATAAGGGGAATAATTACATTAAATCTTAAAATACTCCACTGGGGTGGCTCGTCGCTATTCTGGAGTGTCCTGGTAGCCTATTGCGTGATGTTCTCCCAGCAGAGTAACGACTATAACACAACTTAATGCAAGCACAGGAATGGACATGTTTATTGAGTTACAGTGCTTTATATAACAGTTGTCATGTGACACCTTGGTCATGTGTCACATCTATGGTGATCAATACTGTTCAGTATATCAGTAGTACATGTATGGCACTCCTTTTAATTAGTCTAGGTTAGGGTTAACAAAAGGAAATAAGGAATGCTAACTATTGTGGTGCCACACGTGACGACACCACACATTCAGTATTTCGGTTTTGGTTTTATAATTTATGTCAACAGTTTTTTATTTCGTTTCATACAAGATGCCTACACTAATACTGAAAGAAAATTCGATTTTTTTTCCACAGGACCTACTAAGTAATTAACTTAAAAGATGCTTCCCATTTGCGATGCGCTTAGTCTAAATCCACCGCATCGCGCAAGAAACTCGCTACGCTCTATGAATAAAAACTATAACAAAATTTTAATTCCTAATTAGTTGGTTCTTATTGAAAATGTGGTACATAAAATTCGTAATTTAAAAGAAATCATAAAACTGAAAACATGCACGATTATTAAAAAACCGAAAACGGTATCGGTTTTTTATGAAAATCGAAAACCGCGGTATAAAAACCGGAACCGCTCAACTCTAGTTGCATCGTGGTATTTGAACACTACAGTACAGTTTCTTCATTATGTGCTGTTAAGTTGAAAATGGTCGTAATAGTAATAAAACTGGAATGGATAAAAAAAAAAAGACACTACAAAAACGAAACTAGGTCCTATTATTAATTAAATTTTTCATTCATTGAAAAAATAGCAGTAGATACTGCAGTCAGTTCATGTATGCACCATGGACCCATCGTTCTCCTAAAGTCGCCGCTAGGACCACACCCCCCCTCCCCCAAGAGAAAGTAACAGTTAAAAAAAATTGTGCGTAAAATAAAAGTAAAAATGTAATTCACTACTAGTCGAGACACATCGAAAAAGCAGGTAATTCCTTGAATAGAACAAACGTGCGATTGTGTGTTGCCTTTTGTTGATAACGGTACCCGCAAGGTACTTCTTGCTGTTCAAAAATCAATCCCACTCGTTAGTCCACTATTCCTTCAATCCCATTTCGTATTTTTGTGCGCCTTATTAAACAAACTGGTTGATCCTACAGGAATGTAGTTTCCATCAGAGCATTGTTACAGCCCAGCACAGGATCTCCTGCCATTTTTCTTATCACCTTCCATGAGGCTCCGAGTGAGGAGTGGGGGGGGGAGTGTGTGTAATACCCCTGTTCAAGTCTATGAGGACGTGCAAAAATTAAGAAAAATGTTCCTTCGATTTTTTGGAAAATCGGCTCCCTCTCAAGCTAAATTTCAGGGCATGAGAAAGAGCTTTTTTTTTATGAGCTCTCTTCCTACGGTGCATTTATTTTCTTTACCTTTTGTGAAGCCTAGAAGTGTCTAAAAAGTATTGTGTGAAACCAGGAAATGTCTTAGAATATCTAAAAATTCGTCAGCTTCTAGCTGGAGTGCAGCGTATCAGTCGGCAAATTTTCCCTGTCTACCCCCCCCCCCCCCAACAAAATGCCCTTCGCTACGCCCCTGTTAGTATGGTCCATCAAACTTATTTGAAAAAAAACATGCATAAATACGAAACTGTGTTAAAAAAAGTTGAAACCCGTTCAATACCAGGATGTATGCCTACACGCGAAGACTTCAGTACAATGAGGAGTGCTTCATGAGAGTTCCCTGTTAACCGTAGTGAAACGAACGTAGTACAGCGAGGGGATAAGAAATGCAAGATGGAATCATGTCACTGACCTGGTCCCTTGTGGGCTTCTGAATGGAGTAGAAGGAAAAAGAACACGGAAAATGAAAAGAGTAACAACGCCGTACTGGGGTAAAAAATCTGAAACTTTTTTTTTTATGCCCTATAAGTATTGCATAATAAATTCGTTCTCATGCAAATTTAAATTCCGAATCTTAATTTTAGCCGATACCACCTAGGCATCAATAAATAAACCAGGATTCGTACATTATTATCTGAACTAATTTCAGGCTCAGAAGTTCCTTTCCATGCACTGTTTCAGGCTCAGTACAACTGTAGTCCAATTTTGCATGCCATAAAATATACATAAAGCTAAATTTATTATTTTGTTTTTGGGCAATTAATTTTAGCACGGTGTGCACCTGAAAATACCTACTGATCAGTTCTGATACATGGCTAAATCTGGTAAGCTCCGTTGCTGTTGTTGCTGGAAAACTACTTCATCGGCTGTGCCGTACGTGCCTTGAGCCGGTCCAGTGAAGAGACCGCTTCCACACTGGAACCCAAACACCACGTTTGGTGTCTTGGCCCCGATGATATATCCCCAGGCAGAACCACAGTTTCACAGTTTCACAAAGAGAACCGGGCACCCGTTTTTCCATACCCCTTCCATACTCGATCCTAACATCAAGGCTTGGGTCCGGACCATTCCCCCGGTGTGGAAGGTGTATAGTATTTTTAAGTCAGGAGTCGAGGCTCGGGAGCTGTGTGGAAAGGTCAAGGCTCGGGCCTTCCCCATAAGCAATAACGTGTCCCGTTGTTTTCATTATAGAGCGATACAAACTGCATTGTTACACTAAAAATTATTTTTCAAGTTCTAGCAAGCATTTGGATAAATGCAGTTATTCCATACAGCCTACCCATATGTGGTAACCAAAATGGTTGTCCCATACGACAGCAAAAGCCATTAGGCATGGTGTTAAGCTCTGGACCATATACAGAAATACTCGGTTGACCTTCGTCCTAATCGAGCCTAATTGGGTAAAGACATTAAGTACCGCCTTCGATTTGAAAAGGAAACTTTTGAGTCAACCATGGCTGAGAAATCCAAACTTTCATCCAAACAATTTTTTTTTAGTACGCCAAAGCCTCTCTGAAATTACAACCAACGATAGGACCCTAACTCGATCAAAACTCCATCTTAACTTCTGATCCTGCAGCCATGGCCAATATACATTTCAAAACAACTTCATAGAATTCACTGACAAAGTTGCACTACCCTATGTTTTGAAAGGTGACGTCCCGCCTTTACTTTTTGACGAATCCAACTTAGCAAAAGCGTTTGTCTGTTTAAAACAGTTTTCAGCAACTGGCCCGGACGGAATACCCGCTAGCTTTTTTTTACATTATCATAATCAATTAATACCTTTCCTTATTCCGATGTTTAACGTGTTCTTAAAATCGAGCTTTGTCCCACATGTGTGGCGTTCCGCTTTCATTACCCCAATTTTCAAAAAAGGAGAGCGTGAAGATCCGAACAATTACCGTCCTATAAGCATAACCTCACCCATATTTTCCAATTATTTGTAGTCTTAACTTACTCTCTGCTAATCAGCACGGGTTCTGCCCAGGTCACTACACACTCTGCTTAGTTTTTACAGCGATATCGTTGACCTTTGTGACCCTGGTGGACAGAATGTATGTGAACTGTATCAAAGCATTTGACCACATCTCGCATAAATTACTGCTTCATAAATTAAAAAGCTACGGCATAACTGGTCCTATTTTGAAATGGCTGCAGGGTTGGCTGACGAATCGAAGTCATAATGTTGTTGTGAAGGGGACATTATCTCACAAAATAACTATCCGAAGCGGCACAATACAAGGATCAGTTTTAGGTCCACTTTTGTTTCTTCTTTTCTTTGATGATTTTGAATCAACCATTGACACCTTCCTTAATAAGTTTGCTGACGAAATTGAGGCTAATTCTGGAACATACAAATAGTTGCTCCCTTTGGCAGCCCTCTCTAGACTCAGTTTGCTCGTGGTGATCACCCTGGAAATTATCCATGCAACCCGAAAAAAAACCCGTTGGACACTTTCGTAGATTAAATCCCTCCACCCAGTTCTACTGGGGCTCGACCCCATTAAAAGCAGTCAATCAGTTATCAGACTTAAAAGTTGTTGTGACTCCAAACTAAGTTTTCCAGACTATATTGCAGTAACGTAAGGCCATACAGGGTGTCCCAAAAGTCCCAGTCCAGCCTCATAAATTTTGAAGGGGTTGAAAGAAGATAGTGAAACCCTGGCAATGCAGGTTTGGTTAAAGGATATACCTTTGTGTACAACTGGCATTTCGCCTGCTAGTCCAGTCAAATTAGCCTATTTTTAAGCGTTTGAGGGAACAAATTCCCATTAAGCTGAAAATTGGTACGTAACCCCTATACGTCATACTACGTGTGATGTACTAGCCAGTCAACGTTGCTGCATGCGACAGAGCTTGTTTCCGAGTATCTCAATGCGCATGCTCAGATGACGTCACTTCCCTCTTGGCAGCCTGCAGACTTGGTGCGGAGTCCATTTTGTAATTGTCGGTTGATGCGAAGTGTTTTTGACGATATTGTCGTTCGCTGCTTCAACCTGTATCGGACCTCAAAAATGACCAGCACCTGTTCAAACTCATGCTAATGCTGGTATGGAACGTTCAGCGGGAAATGTAACGCGTGAAAGGTCAGCAGGGAGCTTTAGAATTTATTCGATTTGTTCTTAACAGTTTCGTTGCTTAGCCGTAATGTTCAAAGGTCATGCCGGCGGGAATCGTCCCGACTACGGGATAAATAAACGGCAGACGCGCGTAGTCAGGTTGCGGCGAACGTTGTGTGTCAATTTTATGACAAAAATGTATGTAGTCGTTCGCTGCTTCATCACGTTGTAAACCTATATCGGACCTCAAAAATGACCAGCACTGTTCAAACTCAAGTTTAATGGTAGTATGCAACGTGCAGTGGAAAACTTATTGCGAGAAACGTAAGCAGAGGACTGGAGAATTTATTTGATGCGTAGTTTTTGTTACCTAGCCGCAATCACAGGTCTGTGGCCGCAATATTGAAAGGTCCGGCCGGGAGACTCCGGCTTACATGAACGGCAGACGCACCTAGGCTGCGCAACAGTATGATGGTAGGTTGCAGCCGACGTTATGTGTAAATTCTGAGGCAAACACGTAATAAAATTCGATGGAGGGAGAAATAAGCTTTAACGACATTTGGTGTATTTGAAGGCAGAACCAAATTTCGTTACATTGCTTTGCCTTTTATTCTTTCACCGTCCCCCTTCCCCCAAAGCGAAACTCCCATTTTTTTCCTCGTTCAGAAAAACGTGAAAAGAAAACGCAAGGAAAAAAACAGTGATATACAACGCTAAATACTGAGGGAAACAAACTTTGTAGAGGACGTTTTTTTTTTTACTAGTTACAGCATGCATACACTTTACTTTATGCACTTCATTCCCTCAAATCTCCTCCCCCCCACCCCAAACCAATAAAGATATAGTTTTATTATTTTTCCTTTTCCCACACTGGAAGAACCCTTACACAAGCGACATCAAGTACCTTGCCAGTACAAATGTAAACAAGCACCCATCGCAGCAGTTTCATTTATTTGGAAAAAAAAGTAGTGGAGCAACCCCCCCCCCAAAAAAAAACCCTCTTTTTTCATCTATTTACCTATTTGGAGAAAAAATAGGAGAGAAGCAATTCCCTCCACCACCACCGCCCCTGCCAAAAACAAACCCCTTTTTTGCTATCGGTGTGGGAAAAAAAATAGGAGCGTAGCGATTCCCTTCTTCGCCCCTCCTCCCCCAAAAAACCTGTTGTCATCCATTTCCTTAATTTAGAAAGAAAAAAAAGTAAGAGAGGAGTAACCCCCCTTCCCCTAAAAAAAATCCCGTTTTGTCATTGTAAACAGCAGAGAAGCAGTATACAGGGTACCATCTGAGCCCCCAATATCTCCAAGGAATTGACAGTCGAAAATTTGCTGAAGATATTGTACTGGTATCTTTTATTTATTTGAAATTGTGCGTAAACGAGTGCTACGAAGATACTCCTTTAGTGTCCTCATGTACCACTTCAATCAAGATAGACAACGAAACACACCCAAAAAAATTCATTTCAGATAACATAAAACGTGCTTTAGAGAATGCATTCCGAAATCATAAATGATACTTGAATACCAAGATAAGCAAAAGATTCCGGGGCTGCCCCGAACCCAATGAGGGACTTTACTACACTTCCTCAGACCACCCAAGTAAGGTTATACGTAAACACGGCGCCCTTTTCAACTCTAAATGGCACAAGCGCCCTTTACTACCCAGTTCGACCCTGTGATAAGACATTTGGTTATATTGGCATATTTATAGAGTTTAGCAGAATAAGCTTGGGGTGAGCAATATTGGTGCGCAAGTGCAGTGAATATTGATTATTGCTATTGAGTGCTCTCGTTCCGGATTTTCAGACGACTTAATGTTTTCCAAGTCCATGCCTTAGGTGGTCATGTGATTTGATCTGGCGTTCACTTAGCTGGCAGCCGATCACTCCCCACTGAGCTATGCTTGGCCACATTGTGAGTGGTCACCAGGGACTCCTTACAACTGTCGCGGGACGCATTGGGATTTAAATTAGTTTTCCTTCTGCTTGGTGGCATGCTCGAAAAGTAGTGTTTTGACGCAAAAGAGCTATAAAGTTTGATACATGTTTTGTTGTTGCAGTAGGAGAGAAGAAATCACCATACTAAGAGAATACATTTGGCTTGATCTGGAATATAACAAAATAAATAATATTCGGCCATTAAGAAAGATGTTGGCTTAAACTCAACCCAGACTCTTTATTGACTCATAAATGCATTGATTGCAGTGTATGGAGTATGTGGTATGTCAGAGGGAAGATAGCACGAATCTGTACTGTGTTGGTTCCTAATAATCCACAAAAAACAATTATCCTGGTAGAGGAAGTGCTGAAGTTCAGACACTGGCAGTATTGTAAAGTGGAGCTTATTACATAATTAACTATATTCGTCTGTGAGGACCCAGAGCACCGGCCGGTGTATAGCCGCATTTATTATTACCAGACAAACTACATTAATACACGATCATACTATTTACAAGGAATCCAACCGAACCCACAGGAAGATAAGACAATTCCCTGTCCTAACATTTACTCTATTTCTTGACATTGTAGCAGATCATGCCACAGACTCAATGAATGTTAATTAGAGTAATTAGCCCATCTTGACTTAAATTGGGTGCTTTCAGGCTGAGCAAACCCGATTAGAATGGTGTCAAAAGTTTCACACGTGTTATTTATTTAAGCAAAGAAAAGGCAAAACCAATCAGGGCATAATTACTAGTTACGAGGAAAACAAAACGGCAACAAAGTCTTCCCGAACGTTTTAACAGCCACGCACGTTTTAACGGTTCTGAGTCTTTCCTGCATCAATACAAATGAATGACTGTAGTTAAATTTCAGGTTGCAATAAAAACGACGACGTATGATATGGATGAGGCCTAAAGTAATGAGCCATCATTCACAGCACAGAAACATCAAAATACCAGTATTACCTGGTTGATTTTGGTTTCTATTGCTTCCTGAAAATATCATTACCTTTTTTAAAGCATTTCTCTTCTCCAAATGCTGTTCAATCTAAAGAAAATAAATCGAAGATATTCTTCCGCATCGCTATCTACTGAGCAGCTTACTGCGCAGTCTCCTCACATATAAACCAAAGCGGAGCATTATGCTCACCTTTTCGAACCTGTATTGTGCCGAGATGGCGACAAGAGGGGAGGAGGGAGAGCAGCAAGGTAATGTATATTTTCAGGAGGCAATAGAAACCAAAATCAACCAGGTAATACTGGTATTTTGATGTTTCTAGTTGCCGTGGAAATATACATTACCTTTTTTAAAGCATTCCACAGACTTCGTCAAGAAGGCGGCGGGCGCCATCTGACCAACTTCCCTTAGGTAGCGAGCGGTTGCCCACACAGAAAGCAAGTGTGCAAAGGGGGTTAGAGTACGCATTGAGCCGCAACAAAGGGCCCAATGCAGTACAGTCCATCAGCTTGATGGGACATACCCGAAGGTAGTGAGATGTAAAGGCAGTGGGACTGCGCCAGGATGCAGCTTGCATGATATCAGTAATCGGGATATTACTGTGGTGAGCCCAGGAAGTAGAAATAGCACGGAGTTCGTGTGCTGTTACTCTGATTCCTTCCGTTAAGTAGTTGATATCCAGGGCAGGGCCGTAGCTAGGATTTTTTTCTGGGAGGGCACACCGGCAATTTACGCCCCCACCCAGTTTTACACCTCCCCCGCCCCCCATCACAACGGAAAAAAAGTCCAGTCCAAAAACTCTTAAACTAAAACGAAAACGATAAAAAATAATCATTTTTTTAAACGACAGTTGAGCTTGGTTTCTTCCCCAGCCCCCTCCCCCTCCTCCCCACAGGCACTCGATATGGCCCTGCATCTTTCTATAAAACCGATACGGCGTATTTTCAACGTGTGTTATCCCCAAAAATAGTTAGGATCAGTCGTTCCATATTTGGCAGCATGGGGTCGCGACCCAGAACGAGTGATGGACCACGTGTGGTGATATTACGAGTCCCTCTTTATTTCGCTTCAGCTAATATAGTAGATTTTAGGTGGTAGGAAACTGACGAAGACAAAGATTACCCTAAAAAGGAAGGGCTCATCCATCTGCTCTTTCACAATTGTTAGGGGCTTTTGTTTGAAATTAAATCAGAAAGTCGATAGTTTTTGCCAGATAGTTTACGAAGCGCACAGTCAGCATCAAGATGGGTCACGTGAGCTTTCTATGTCTGAAAAAGAAAGGGAAAAAATGGACCAACTGGGGCGCGAACCCAGGCCTTCCAGCGTATTAGCTAAGCCTGGTGCTCGAATCAATGCCCTAGCGGGGTGGACCCTGGTTCAGCTCCATCACGGCTTAGAACTGGTTCAACCGTTTTGAGTTGTGACCTAAAGGCCACCAACATGCAAAGAGATATATGAAAAATACTTGCTTCCTAGCGACCACAGAATAATGCGAGTAGTGACAAGAGCAACTTTGATTTCTTGTCTATGGCAAGACTGTTCAGAATCGTATTGCCCACTAATTTTCATGCCCATTAACCATGGAGGAATTAGGCTAGAATTTGTCTATTTTATTTATTTTTTTGTTTGCTCAAATTTTTGCTCATTGTACAGGGAAAATGTACTTTCATTTTCTTTTATTTTATTTTTGCGTGGTGAAAAGTACTAAGGTTTGTTAACGTTTTCCGGTATTGTCTGATCAACCTTGTGCAAATTATTTCTTTAAGTAGGCCTATTTAAAGCCGATCTGGTATGCGTGATGCAGTACAGGATTAAAGTACTTTGTGAATTGTTCCACTTGAAAATGCTTCTTTGGAACAATCAGTTTCTTTGTTGGTTCTTAAATTTTAATTTCAAATGCAGGTATCAACAAGGGTCTGAAACGAAGTACTATTTTGCTGGGTTATCTTTGTTAAGTCTTTCGTAAATAAGAAAAAAAAATATACGAAATTTGCTTTAGCAGGCGGCTGCTGAAAAAAAAGTAGGCTGACCGTTACTTTTAATGCAGCTTTAAGTTACAAAATAATTCTTCCCAGCCTGAGGGGTATATCAGTTCGCCGCTTGTGGCCAACTTCGATTCTAGATTTGAACCTTATTTATTCAGGACAATGTCGCAGTGAGTGCGTGAGAGTACTGGAAGTGGGGGGAGGGGAAGGGGGGTGAGACGCTTGCCACCAATCGGTCTCGTACCTGCAAAATTACTTCAAATTCGGTTCAATTGTTAAGTTCCCTGGCTCATAAACAAGTAATCGGAAATCCTAGTTCTTCTTATAAAAATCATGTAACTGCCGCCATCACATCAACCCTATCCCAAAAAGCGGGAAAGAAAATAGTTTCATACCTTTTTTCCGCGTTAAGACGCAGAATTATTCATTTGTTTTCGGTAATTTATGCAGCGTTATTTTTAATGCCGTCTGCCAAAAACGAAAACATGTCACCGCTGCTTTCATCAGGGATGGTAGCTAAAACCAAAGCAGGATTTCAGGTTAAAACAACCATGCAGTGTGATAGTATGTAAGTTCAAGATACAATGATGCTTGAGGCTCCATCGCACTGGCTCTACCAGGTTGAAGGTTGGGCTTCGCTCCACAGCTGTATCTACCGTCCCTCGTCGTAGCTGTCTTGGTTGGCTATTTTTGCAGTTTAAATTAATCCGAAAATTTATTCAACAAAAGGAATAGCTTGTGGTTTCCGCCAAAACCGTTGCGTGGTATCAATAAAAATGGACATGCCAGTAAAAAAAAACCTTTTTTGGAGAAGGAAAGTTCATACTTTATACGTTATTCCAAGTATCGTTTTTATGCCCCCTCGAATATTTTTTTTTTGGGGGGGGCAGTTGCCCCCTCCCTGTAGATACGGCCCTGTTCCAGCATCGTAAGCTTGAACGATGACAGTTTTGAGCCAGGTGGCAATCATGCGGGTGGAGGTCACACCAGTTAAAGAGTTGAGTTCGGTCTTTGCGAATTGGTTTAGAAGCCTTGAGGTAGAATCGGATAGCTCGTACAGGACATCAAGCTCTTTCCTGGTCATCACCCAAGATGTTAGAAAGAGAAGGAATGATGATTGGCTTAGTTTGCTCAGTAGGTTTTTGTGTTTTTGCACGGAACGATGTATGTGGAGTCAGTGAAACACCAGAATAGTTGTCCAGAAAGAAGCAATCGGAGGTGGAGGCGGTGGCTGATAAGGCCTGAAGTTCTCCGCAGCGAAGACAGGCTGCAAGGGCTACCAGAAATACAGTTTTCCTGGTGAGGTGACTAACTTGAGAGGATCCCATGGGTTCATAGGGAGGAGAAAGCAAGGCAGATAATACAATTGACAGGTCCCAGTCGGAAAACTGTCGACGTAGTCGTGGTCTGTCCATCTGAAAGGACTGGATCAAAGAGGAGATTCGGTAATCGGTAAGAAGATTTATGTCTTCCTACAGCCCGGAAAACAGCAGTCAGGGTGGATCGGTAAACGAGGATAGTGGATCCCCGTAATCCACTTTTGAATAAGGAGGTTAAAAATCGGAGCAATTGTGACATAGGGGGATCGACAGGATTAACTTGTTCTGTGATACACCAACAAAACCAGCAACGCCAGTGGCTGTCGTTAAACTTGTTGGTAGAGATGCGGATGGCACGAGAGGCAATGCGGACGGCCTTGTCTTCAAAAATTCCTGACGCTCGAAGGAGTCTGATGATAGTAGCCACCCGTGAAGACGGAGAGCTTGAGGGTTCGGGTGTGGGATCGATCCCTTGGCCTGAGAGAGTTGGTTTGGTGTGAGGGGTAACGACCGGGGAAGAGAGATGAGGAGGTCTAGAAGTAGAGGGAACCAAGCTGCCACTGGCCAGTCTGGGGCAATGAGTAGGAACCGGCCGACAGAGTTGGCGATTTTGTGTAGGACAAGGGGTAACAGGCGTGGAGGTGGAAAGGCGTAAGCGAATAGGTGAATTCAATCAAGAGTGAGAACGTCCACTGCCCATGCCCAGGGATAGGGAAGGGGACTGACAAACTGGGGAAGCCTGGTGTTGAGATGGGTCGCGAAAAGATCCAACATGGGACATCCCAAAAGACTGAAGAGGTTGTTGCAGATTGTTTGGTCGAGTGTCCATTCGCTACTTGGTGGTGTCGAGCGGGATAAGGATTCGGCAATCAAGTTCAGATTGCGGGGATGTTGAGAGGAAGTAAGCAAATCTGTTGTTGAATACAGAACTGGAAGATTTCGGACGTTAGCTGATGAAGGGAGAGGGACCGTGTCCCACCTCCTTTTCGTAGATAAGCAACAGCAGTGGTGTTGTCGATGTGTACTTGGACAATACGACCGGCGACATAGTGTCGGAAGTGTTGGAGACTGAGGAGAACTGCTCGAAGCTATAAAAGGTTGATGTGGTCTGTCAATTCGGTTCGCCAAGTGCCAGACGTCGTGAGACTGTTGATGTGAGCGCCCCATCCTGTCAGGGATGTGTCTGTGAAGAGGTGGATTTGGGGAATCGCTTCGTGGAGGGGAACCGAAGCAAAAAGGTTCGTGACGTCCATCCACCAGTTGATTGTGGTGAACGGGAACGAATGATCAATCCGACAGGAAGGCAGGAGCAGAGCCTGTTGTGGGTTGCCCCATTGGGCAAGTCGGTAATGATGAAGTGGTCGTGCCATCCATCTGCTGTACGGGACTAAGTCCGCGGAGAATGGATGGTACCAATGATCGAAGCAAGGTCGCGAATGAAGGAAGGTTCGAAGAGAGGAAAGGTGAGTTTCTATCCTTTCTGGGGATGGCATGACTGTCGCTCGGTCGAGATCGAAGAATACTCCTAGGAAGACGAAGGATTGGGTAGTCTTGATTTCATGAGGTTGACGCCTAGCCCTAAGTGATGAAAAAGAGACACGACAATGTGAATGTTGGAGGATAGGGACGTTGGATCGGGGTGAGGTAAAAGGCAATCGTCGAGGAAAGCATGGATGCGAATCCCTTGTTGATGTAAGTAAGCAAGGACGGGTCGAAGAACCATAGTAAAGATGCGAGGGGCAGCATTTAAGCCGAACGGGAGGCAGAGAAACTCGTAAACGGCACCATCGTGAAGAAACCGATATAGGTGGTGGACAGAGGCATGAAGGGGGATGTGAAGGTAAGCGTCAGCCAGGTCTAAAGATACCGTTCAGTCGCTGGGGATCAGAAGAGTCCCGTATGGTTGAAACAGTTTCCATTTGAAAATGAGGGTTCGTTATGAACTGATTGAGTGGCAGGAGGTTGAAAATTAGTCGAGAACCGCCTGATTTCTTCGGGCAAAAAAAGATGCTGCTGTAGAATCCTGGACTGATGGGAGGTGGTACAAGGCGAATTGCAGACTTCTGGAGTAAAAGACGAATCTCTGTGTGTAACGCAATTGTCGCTGGGATCTCCGAATCACATGGCGGACTTTGTAGTGGGGGGGGGGGAGTTGAAAGTTTTGGCTTGATTCCATTTAGGATGATGGACAGGATAACGGGATCCGATGTCACCGAATGCCAAGCTTTGGCATAGTAACGAAGGCGTTTTCCCACAGCCTGTGGGGGAGAGGTAATGTCAATATGTGTTGCGATTCCGGGGAACGGGATCGGGAAGGTGACTGACATTGACGTCGGTTACCTGGCGAACGTCCCAGGGATCGTGCTTTGCCGTGTCCCTGAGGTCGTGATGGAAAGGGCGATGAGGAATGTGGGATGGGAACCGAGGAGGACGACGAAGGTTTCTTGGTTCCCCAATCCTCTTTGGGGGATCTGGACGAGAGGGAGCCGTGGATTGTGAGTGCTGAAGTGATCGGTTTCGATTGGGACGTGGCTTCCGGGAGACGTCTAAATGAGGTGCTGCCTTAGGAATGAGCCCTCGAAAGAGGTAATCGAATTCGTGAATAGGCTGGTTCCTTAGTAGATGGCGGGTGGAATCACGAAGAATTGGTGATGTGTTAAGGGCGACTTCTCGCAGGATGAGTGTAGAGTTAAACAAAGCCCTGGTAAACCAATTCATGGCATGGTAGGTAGCAAAGCAGTTTTTCTTGAAGACTTGGTTGATGAGGAACCCTAGCTGGCGAGTGTCATCGGGTGGATCGGTGTACAGTCTTTCACGGAGAGCGTTGGCGGCCGTGATAAGGACATCTGCTTGAGAGGCGGCACGAAGCCCAAGGCGAAGGAGACAGTCATTATCCTGCAGAAAGAACACAGGAACCGCTGCTCGTCGGGAAAGGAACAAGGCCGAACCAAAATCAAGCTTAGCGTCTGCTGTGAGGAATTCCGATTCGGGGTATGTATCGAAGTTGCGGAGATTCGTAGTCCCTTCCCCGATGGGACGAAAGAAGAAGGATTCGCGTCTCGGTCTAGGAGGCGGTGGTTCCTTATCCAACTCAACCATTCCCCAGGAGGATCTCTCCGTTGCGTAGGAGGGTCGTGAGAAGCGTAGTCGATTGCCCCAAAAGGGGAGGTTGATGAGGAGCTTGATAATGCAGTCCAAATCCGTAACCGGTAATGAGACCCCGATTCTTGCAGGAAGTGTCTGACGCAGTGTTGGGCTTATATAAGAAGCAATCGGGGATGATCCCCTCCACCGTCTTGAGGAGGTCGGGAAGAGGAATGTCAGAGGGATCAGGGTCGCCCAAAAAGGGAGGTTCCTGTTCGCGCTGCGAAGGATCAAGTGAGAAGTAGGAATCGCGGAGGTCGTCTCCGAAAGATGATGGCTCTTGAATGGGATCGCTGAGGACGGAGTGGCAACCTGTCGAGATGGGCCAGCGACGGCGGCACAGTGTCGCTTTGGGACGTTGGCTACCCAATGTGAAATGTAATCGGTAACCAGAGGCAATTTGCGCTTGAAGTTACGCAAGGAAGAGTCCACTTGAAAACTAGAAAGGGGACCGCTAGCACTGGGCAGAGCAGACCGAATGCTGTGAGATGAATGGGAAGACAAGTCCAAAGGCATGAGGCGAGGAGAGGAAAGTGCTGCCTTGGCAGCAGCTCTGCGAGTCTTGACTTGCAGCTTTAGTTTAGCATATGCTTCTTTAGCACGACCAAGGTCCTCGCTGAGGGAACGTAGATCCCGCTGTGGAGCAGGTTAGCTGCATGGGATCGGGGAATAAGTCACTGTGTCATGCGGTTGGAGGGGAACCGAAAGTTCGGAAAGAAAGGGATTCTCCAGTGGCAACTGGGAATCGAGAGGCTCATGATCCGCTGTAAGTTCTAAAACCTCAACAGCTTCAGAAGCCGGTTGCGTCAAGGGAACCGGAGAGGTAGAGGGTGGAGGACGGATCGAGGATCCTTCCTTGGGCGTGCCCTTTCCTCAAGTCATGGTCATGCAATCGAAGGGTAATCGGGAACCGTAGAGGTAACCGGGAACTGAGTTCACTTGAGGAGCGATGTAAACAGCGTCCGTCGTAGAGAAAAAAAGGTGAGCATAATGCTCCGCTTCGGTTTATATATGAGAAGGCGGTAGCGACGTGGAAGGATATCTTCGATTTATTTTTTCTAGATTAAACAGCATTTGGAGAAGAGAAATGCTTTAAAAAAGGTAATGTATATTTTCATGGCAAGTAGAAAGTCATTTTCTGTACATGATTACTTCCTGATTTTAATTTATTAACTTTTTCTGATGCATAAATTTTGTTTGTTTTTATTTATTTAAGTTAGACGCAATGCCCAGGCATGCAGTGACGCCGGTGTCGTATTGCCGTATTAGGACGTAACTAAAAATCCTGAAAAGGGTGAGAGTAAACGTGATGTCATTTAGAGGACTAACATATTACATATGTTAAAAGACATATTACATCATTCACCCAAGATCAAAATCCCTGGGAAAATATCAATGGCTGCAAACTAATTCATCAGGTTCTTGTCCTTTGCTGTGTTAGGTGCGTGTCCCATGCTGCATCAGGTGGGTGTCTCTTGCTACGTTAAGTGTCCCATGCTGTGTTAGGTACATGTCCTACGCTGCGATAGGTGCATGTCCCATGCTGCGTTAGGTGCGTCTCTTACTACGTTAGGTGGATGTCCGTGCTGCATTAGGTGCAGATTGTTGTCTAAAGGAGCTATTCGTCGTCGAGTTTTCGTTGCTTAAACGGTGATTGGGCACTTCAGAATCAAACAATAATGCTTAAACAATATCATCTTAAATGACATCCCGAAAGTTCTAGTGTTACAATATTTTTGTTTTAGTCTGATGGGGCAACTTCTTATTTCCCTTGTTCAGCTCCGGGGTATTTCAGAACCAAGCTGGAATGCACTGCCACAAGTTAATAGTTATGCAGACACCAACACTCTTTGCTGTACTAGGCTAGCTGTAGTATTGTTTGAAGGTAAATGTTATCGACTAGCAGTTGAATAAATACTGGGGAGGGGGGGGGGGCCCGCCAGCAAAGGGAAAAATGCCACCAAGAACGAGGAGAAGGAGTGTGAAAATATATTCAAAAATTCCATTTATTTGCTGTTTTCTATAAAGGTCTTTTTACTTTATGGTGCCATACATTACGGAAAGCAAGGAAAAGAATCGTTCCTTAAAATTAAAGTGGTAATAGATTTTCTAGCAGAGGCATAAAATCCCACCTTCACCCATAAAAAGAAAAATTATTTACACAAACAAAAATAATTTTAACCATGCAGGGCTGAAAATAAGGGAGGTGGGAAACGACACCCCCTTTATTTTCGTCCTGTCCTATTCGTATGCCTCTCCTACATTTTTCCTGAAGAATTTTTTTTAAACGCGTAGTCCTAGGCAGCAGAAATGTAAATACGTCCATACCAATGAGCCAGTGATGCAAATTCATCTTGTTAATTGCTTCCTGTTCACCATAAAACCTGTAATTTACCCTTAATGGCAGTAAGCTGTACGGATGCAAATGCGAATGCCCGTAATTTTACCACCTTCTGATGAAAAGGGCAGGCATTCATAACAATAATGCTTTTTTTTTCACTGTTGGGCAATTCTTGCAATCGGGCTGGTTATCACTCAAAAAGGCATTAAGAAAAAAGATAATAAATGAAAAATCAGAAAGATATCACATACTGAATGTGGCTTTTTGTGTTGTAAATGATGGCTCATTACTTTAGGCCTAATCCGTATCATACGTCACTTTCTTTTGTTACAACCTAAACTTATCTGCACTCATAAATGATGCAGGAAAGACTCAAAACACGCGCACTTGCTCGTACGAGCGATACGTTTTATCCTACAGCCCCTAAGCTTCACTGCGTGGCATTTAAACCTTCAGGGAAAAGACTGTTTCAGTATTGTTTTCCTCGTAATTAATGTAATTACGCTCCAGTTTTCAATCCATTTTTGTAGTTCGTCATGTATGATGCTCGCGTACAACTTTATAATTCACTTTTCTGCTGTAGCTTGTGCCGTTTGGAAGATAGAATACATTTTAGCGCCCGATCAAAACGATGGTGATGAAGAAAAGAACTTTTTT
The DNA here is from genome assembly GCA_023313725.1 of Lithobius niger. NCBI lineage: Eukaryota > Metazoa > Arthropoda > Chilopoda > Lithobiomorpha > Lithobiidae > Lithobius > Lithobius niger. The sequence continues at coordinate 86,711 of JAHWFP010139407.1, forward strand.
GTAAGTAGCTTTGTTTGAGCAATGAAGTGTCGGCATTTGTAGGAGGCACGGCCGAGAGAGCAAAGAGATGCAACGGAACACTTTACACTTTTTGGACTACGTAAAGAGGCTGTAATTGCAAGCAGACGATCGTCATGATGGAAGGCACTGCAGTATGATAGCTTAGCCGCATCTCTCGTGGCGCTTTTTTAAAATCTCTATTTCCCTGTCTTTATCTCGAAATAACGAAGAAATGCAGCAAGTACATCACAAAACGGGGCCTCCACCCACGCATTCCAGGGTGTTAAGTGACTGAAGAGTCTGATGACCGACGGTTGCCTAGCAACAAATGCGGGAGAGGCCCAACGAGAGGTCAGCGCACAATTCTCGCGTTACAAGTGCCACTGATGATTTTTTTTAGTCGTATTGAATGTCATGCACACTGACTGCAGAGTGGCTGCTGCTGAACCATGAAATGATAGTGATTATTTACGTGAAGTTAAATTTATGAATAACAGACGAGCGAAACTAAAGGAGCAATTTTGAGAGGTGCAATTACCCTGTTGAGTAAGAGGAAGCGATAGTGACGGGAAAGAAAGCCATTCTTCGATCACTCTTTATGGAAGGATTCGGGAATGGCACATTCACATTTCAATATGGAAGGGAAAAGTTTCGTTGCATTATGTTCAGAATTTAGCGCATGTTGTGCGCGTAATTTTAAGGATTTACGCTCGGCGTCAGTGCCAGACTTGACGGCACTGTTTGAAGTGAAAGATGGAGCGAGTGGCGGTTGCCATGACGATGAGTTGAAGAAGAATGTCCATACTGAAGCTACTGAAGCTCCAGTGCCACGATGTGAAGGACTGAATGTGGACACAATTTTTTCAAACTTCCATGGTTTCAAGAAGATTGCATGCACCGTCAGTGAAGACAGCGAAAGAACATTGTCGAAATACAAATCGTGTTCATATAGTTTTTGTGCTGCATTGGTGGCGCTCATTCTGGGCAGGTGGGGGTACATCCTGTGAGGGAGGGAGTATTGTGATGGTAGCCCTACAACACTGGAGGCTATAGCCTACAACCACCATCCCATGGTCTCAACTCACCGATAGTTGCAAGGTGCACCGTACGCTCCCAGAATGGAGAACTCAACCATGAGGCAACATTGCTAGTTGACAGTGTATTATCAATCCCATGTAAATTGAGTTTTCAACAAATAAATCCACATTTAACATCATATGTGGCCTATTTACTTTAATGTGGAGGTGCTGTGAGCAGCATCTTCACAATTAAAAAAAAATTGCCTGCCTCCACCAGAGAAACACATGATTTCATCATCATTCATTATGGCCTAAAAGTCTAAACTGAACTCGATTTAATTCGCAAAGAAATCTCTTAAAAAAACATGATTTAGTTATAATTAAGTTCCTCCGAAACCTGCCATCCTGAAGAACGAATAAGAAAAATTACAAAAATTTGTTTGACAATTTGTTGCAAATGTGCTCACTGGAAGCCAGAAACAGGCACTAAAATAGCGTAAAATGTTTCAGCTTCTGGGGCTCTGCTCCGGACCTCGCTGGGGGAGAACTGCAGTTTCTCCCCCAAACCCCATCTGGAAATTCCGAACCCTTTCAAAGGTTCGTTTCGAAGGCAAAATCGTATGATGAGTTGGCAGAATAGGGATCCTGAATATACATAAGGGGGTGGGTGGGGCCTTTCAGGATCAGCGCCGAGAGCCCTCAAGAGGGCCAGTCCGACACCTTTTTTACCACAAGGGTAAAAGTTTACAATCTGGCTTTGTTGGGTCTATTAAATTCTTGACAAGTAATACAAGTCTTTGTGTACTGAACTATACAATTATAGATGGAAGACCACAAACAATGCAACTGAATTGAATCCACGGTTTTCTATTTACGATTATGTCCAGCTGCCGGGGCAATATGAAATCCCTAATGCAATGCAATACTAATGATTTGGGAGTACACAACTGAGCTATGTTTTCAGGCCTACCGTTCCGACATTTTGCTAGGCGTGTAAGATACAAGATATCACAATCTTTAAAAAACACTTTACGATTGCTGACAGCATCAAGAATGTCTGTGTATGACTGTTCATTGAGCTGCTTAAGAATGTTGCCAAAATATTTATCCGTTTGCTGTTCTCCTGCCAAATGAGTTCTAGTCCAAGCTGGGATATTAACAGGCACTTCAATTCTGGATAAAGCATCTGCAACTGCAAGTTGGCTTACAGTAAAATAAATCTCTCGTAATTGTAGGAGTACTCGCTCAAGCTTGGGAGGTAGGCTAGTTGCACAATACACGTAGTAGATTACGAGGTGATCAGTAATTAATCAAAAAGGCTTTCCTAACAAATAAATTCGAAACACTGAAACACAGTACATAAAAAACAAGGATTTCTCTTACTGTGACTGTCTCTTTACACTCCTGGTGTTAAAGGTTTTGAAGCATAGCCTAAAGGCCTAAAGTTACTCCTCTGTGTTCTTGCTTAAGTCACAAATCAAGGGTGTTGGGAGGTGATCATTTTTTTTATCATGTTAGCCTTTTTAGTTGATCAGTTGTAAAGCCTTTTGAATCAGGCTGAAAGGTTCATTAACCCAGTTGATCCGAGCTTGTCTTGGTCCCACAAAAATCTTGGGATTTGGATTTAATTGCTATGTTTACATACTAATATTTCTTGTACTTCTAGTTTTTCTCCATCTATGTTGCATCACGGAAGGAAAATGAGACTTCCTCCCTTCAAAAAAATACTGCATTTTTTCCATGAAAACTGCACTTTACTGCAGTTTTTACTCTTTTAACTGCAGTTCCACTGCACAACTGCAGTTTCTGTGACTAACTGCAGTTTTCAACTGCACTTCTTGTAGATTGGAACTGCAGTTCAATTACAGAACTGCAGTTTTCGTGTAAACTGCAGTTTTCAAGTGCAATATTTGAAAATTTTAACTGCAGTTCTATGAGAGAACTGCAGTTTCTGAGACAAAGTGCATTTTTCAACTGCAGTTCTTTTAGATTGTAACTACAGTTCCACTACACAACTGCACTTTGTGTGAAAAACTGTAGTTTTCAACTTAAGTTCTTATAGACTAGAACTGCAGTTCCATTACATAACTGCAGTTTTGTATAAACTGCAGTTATTAAGTGCAATACTTGAAAATTGTAACTGCAGTTCTATGAGAGAACTGCAGTTTCTATGAGGAAGTGAAATTTGTGTAGAAAACTGCAGTTTTCAACTGAAGTTCTTATAAACTGGAACTGCAATTCCATTCCGGAACTGCAGTTTTTGTGTAAACTGCAGTCTTCAAGTGCAGTACTTAAGAATTTTAACTGCAGTTCTATGACAGAACTACAGTTTCAGTGACGAAGGGCCCTTTTCAATTGCAGTTCTTGTAGACTGACTACAGTGCCACTACACAATTGCAGTTTTTGTGATCAACTGGAGTTTTTAACTGATGTTCTTGTAGGTTCAACTACAGTTTCTTTACAGAACTGCAGTTTTTGTGGAAACTGCAGTTTTAAAGTGTTTTTCTGTGATAGAGTGCAGTTTTCAGCTGCAGTTCTCATAGATTTTAACTGCAGTTTGTGTGGAAACTACAGTTCCATTACAGAACTGCAGTTTTTATGTAAACTGCAGTCTTCAAGTGCAGTACTTGAAATTTTTTCTGTGACGAAGTGCAATTTTCATCTCCAGTTCGTGTAGACTAACTGCCGTACCACTACACAACTGCAGTTTCTGTGATCAACTGCAGTTTTTAACTACTGTTCTTGTAGACTGGAACTATAGTTTCATTACAGAACTGCAGTTTTAAAGTGCATTTCTCGTAGACTGGAACTGCAGTTCTGTGACAGAACTGCAGTCTGTGTCAGAGTGCAGTAATCAGCTGCAGTTCTCGTACATTGTAACTGCAATTCACTACACAACTTCAGTTTGTGTGGAAAACGTCTTATAGACTGGAACTGCAGTTCCATTAGAACATACGTGCAGTTTTTGTTAAAACTACTGTTTTCAAGTGTATACAGTTCTTGTATACTGGAACTGCAGTTTCATTCCAGAAGTGCAGTTTCTGAATCAGAATCCTATATTCAAGACTAGCCGTC
>JAHWFP010139407.1:95804-108296 GCA_023313725.1 Lithobius niger
GAGTAGGTATATAAGGTTGATTCATACATGTCAATCTTGTAAGTAAACCATAATGAGTAGTCAGTAAGGTAAGTGAAACAGGTTGTATATATAAGTTAATACCCTAAACTAATATGAGTTAGATTGCTGAATAAAAATAAGTTCCACAGTAACTGTCGTTCTGTGAATTGCGTTTTTGTTAATTTACTGCAGTTTTATAACGTGCAGTTTTTATGAAGAACTGCAGTTTCGTAAAGTGCAGTTTTTATGCAGAACTGCAGTTTCATAAAGTGCAATTTTATGGAACACGAACTGCAATTCTTAATTACTGCAGTTTTGGAAAACTGCAGTTTCGTTGGTAAACTGCAGTAATTTAAACTGCAGTTTGTGTTCCATAAAATTGCACTTTAGAACTGCAGTTTTTTTAAGGTCAAAACTGCAGTATTTTTTTGTAAGGGCTGGAGCAAATTATCCCACTTTTCATTGCTTTCTGGACAAAATACTTCTACTTGAGCTGCTACATTGAATTGCCGTCTTGCTAACGTTATAACTTTGGCAAGAAACCGTTTACGTAATCAACAGGATGTTAATAGACCTAACACTGATGAAAACAAAAAACCTTTCTCTTTTCGGATTGGTACGGAGATTTTGCATAAATCACATTTTATTTTGTCAAAAGCTAACAATTGCGCCGAAATGGCAAGGTCCTTTCATCATGCACGAGTGCGTTACTTTGTTGACATAGCAAAGCAAAAGCAATACGTTACCAGACACCAAGCATATTTCTCAGATGAAGCCTTCTTATCGGTAGTGTTTCTGTCCATTTTTCCTTTGTGCTTTGTTTTTTCTTTTTCTAACCCTTTTTTTTGGTTACGTACGTGCATGTGAGTGTGTCATAATTGTTAACGTAATATCGATGCTTGATTTTGTTAACAACAGGTTCCATTCAGGTATGGCAAATGTTGTGAACCTGTGTGAATGGATTTAGTTATTTACTTCTTTCCTCCCTCAGTCATTCAATAAAGCCCTATGCAAATGTTAACTTTATTCCCCCATTTCTCCTTGTGCATTCCTCCCTTCATTAAAATGTCCTGCAAGTTCGATATTCATCGTTATGTTCCATGTATGCCTGACGATCATGTGCTCATGCTTTTTTTTCTTTTTTTGGTTTGTTTTCTTACGATTTTTTTTGTACCTTGGCAGTCTTGCTGATGATTTTTTGCTTCACAGGGATACTTTGCTTCCTAACTTTGGTAGTTTGTGTGGTCAATTATCTTTTTGTTTTGTAAGTTTCTTATATTTGAAGTTTTTTTTTTTTTAGTTTTCCAAATTTCTTCTTTACCTGATGGTAGGGAGATTTTGGGGTGCACGACAACTTTTCCTACGATTTTAAATTTCTGTCTTACTAAAAGTTCGTTTGATTTTTCACTTCTTTTTTCTCAGTGCCAGGTTACTTTTGGAGGATTTTTCTCTTGTGCTTTTGATAACATTTAATCTGTAAAATTGTTTTATTCTCGGAAGACTGCTCCTTAAAAGTTAAGATTTTGCTTCGAGGGAATTGTTTTTGAGTTTTTTGTGTGGCTCCTTGCCTTAAAACAAAAGGTGAGGGCACCTTTTTTGTGGGGTAGGGGAGCTTACAGCACACCTCGTTGTATGCTCTAATTTTGGACGGCACTGTCAACAGCTCTCGATGGAATTAGGCACGAATCTCTTCAAAATTATCCCTCTTCCGTTTGGTGAGTTATTGTGATTATCGTGTCTAGCGGTTACTCTCTATTCCTATTGCTTCTGCTTACTTCTGGCTTTAAGCTGGGAGCGTTTCTCTTCGTGATGCCTGGTTGGTATATCGATAGGCCTTGAGTTGCGCTTATTTTTTCCAATTTATTGATTTTATATTATTAAATTTTATATTATTAAATGAGTTCACAGCTTCCCCAAAAACTCTTATGTTTATTATTCATTTGTAATGTTGGTAAAAATATTTTTATGTTTTGTTTCTTTCTCCCTTGTTGTGTTTAAATTGGTAGTTACTTGTACTAAGTTTATGCAAATTTCCCTTCCCACAGTAAGTTGCTTCAGCTGATTGGCTCGGCATGTTGCTAGGTCTCAAGACGTGTCATGTTCTGACGTCACTTCGTCATGTCACTAGGCCGTGACACTCGTCTGCTGGCGGCTTGAAGGGTGGGTTTGTCTCGTCTGCTGGTTTATTTTCACTTCGCTTCCTGTTTTACCAAAGATGTCCAAGTTGACCGCCAGAGATTCCTTGGAGTGACTTACTGCAAATGAAGCATGGTTTCTTAATCAATGAACTACAGTGGTTGTTTTTCTACATTGCAAGGCATTTTGTTCGAACCTTAGCAACGGGTTTTCGTTACCCATTACCAGTAAATATAATAACTTTAATTGGGTCACCACCTCTCGGAAACCACAAAAAACTGAATTTTTTGTTGCCCCTTACATAAAAGGAGTAAATGAACCACTTCGCAAGAAGTTATACATTGATAATCTGCGCCTTGTTAGTAGTCACGCTCTTCACAGCCAACTTCAGCCTCCCCCTCCCCTCCGAAAACCAATACTACAATATTCAGATTTACAAAAGATACCATTTATAGCATACCTTGCACCCATGGATGCATAGCCACTTATGTACGCCAAAGTAAAAAGGAAATTTGTAAACGTCTTAGTTTCTACAAATTAAACTTTAAATTAATGAAACAAGAAACCTCACTGATTCAAAACTTTCAAAAAACGGGATAAACCGACATTTCGCAAACTAAAATATTATTTCAAATTCCAATCACCAAAACACGAGAAAACTTAGAAACACTTTGTATATATTTAACCAAAACACCTATTCATAATCACTTGATACCTACAGCCAATCACCTCCAACACTACATTAAGTTACGAAATGACACTGGCATCAACACATTTCCACCAATCAAAATGAAGGGACCCACTGTTTAAAGCATTAGCCGACCAACTTCTCTTATTATTTGACCTGCAGACTTGTGGATGAGTTAGGGGTGACTGCCGACACATTCTTTCGAATTGTTTTAATTTTTAATTTTAATATGGGACCTTACATCCTTAAGACTTGTAATGTTTATAACCATGACCCATATGCTCTGCTGTTATTTTATTAATTTTTAAATTTTAAGTTGTTTGACATGTGTTAAACCCTTCACTTGAAAACGGTTCCGAGGTAGGAACCGAAACGTTGTGATTTCGTCTTTCACCTGCACTTGATGGCTACTCTGTTTATATTTTTAATTACTAAAGTGCTAACAGCTGTCTGCTTTTTGCTTAACAATCAAGCCTACCCTAGGGCTTTTTGCAAGTCATGTGCCCTCTCGTCTGGTGAAGCCAGGTTCTTGTTGTAGAAAAATCCGTTGCTTTCAATGCTCTTTCCCTGCGAATTTATTATTTTTAATCCTTGCACTTGTCAACCAGTTTATAACTTTTGAATGTATGTCCCCCACCATTTTGTAACCCCTTTAGACTCCCTCAAATCGATACTAATTAAATGTCTCCCCTTGTTTTTCAATGAAATCACTTGCTTGATTAATTGACACCTTTTGACTTAAGTAGGTTTAAGCAGCTTTCCTAATTCTGTAACCTCTGTCAACACTGTGAAAAGGATTGAGCTGGCGCTGAACTCGGGACCTCCTATCATACTCCATTAACCCCTCTAACTAAGACGCCATTGCCTCTCAGTGTACTGAACAGTTTCTTTTCACACCACAACGGCTTTATAAATGGGAGCCTATTTTCCATTTTTACTTAAAAGCATCAAAATACCAGGGCCACCTGGTTGATTTTGGTTTCTATTGCTTTAATGAAAATATACATTACCTGAGCTTTTAGCATTCTCCTTCTGCTTTGCTGTTTGTAGATTAGAGTTCTTGGAGCCTTGCCAGCGTCGCAAACCACTGCGCAGCCTCCGTTTACACAAGCTCCGTCGACGGCCGATGCTTCATCTTTTATTCCTCTAAAGTGCCCAGGTAGCAACATAAAGGGGAGGAGGGTGGGAAGAAGGTAATGTATATTTTCATTAAGGCAATAGAAACCAAAAACAACCAGGTGACCCTGGTATTTTGATGTTTCTATACGCCATGAAAATATCATTACCAGAGCTTTTAGCATTCCACAGATCTCATCAAAGGCGACGGGCGCCCCCTCGACGGGCTCCCTAGGATTGCGAGTTGCGAGCTGATTTCCCAAAAGTAAAACTTTGCAAACGATCGAAGACAGGTGGCTTGTAGGAAGAAGAGATTGAGTTGCTTAAGGGGCTCAGAGAATCCGTCTAACGGCCACGAATGGTCTGAGACGGTAAAGTCCTTCGGCTTGAGACGACACATCCCGGAGATAATGAGACGTAAACACAGTAGGGTTCCTACAAGATGCAGATTCCATGATGTCGGTGATTGGAACGTTACTGTGAAAAGCCCAGGAAGCTGAAATGGTTCGAAGTTAATGGGCGGTGACGCGGATTCTGTGGTCGGCTCAGTCGATGTGAAGGGCATCGTAAGCATGAAGTATGACCTTCTTGATCCATGATAAGACCATCCTTGCAGTTGTTTCCCCAGATCTAGACATAAACTGGATGAATATTGTGTACGGCCACGTCATAGAGGCTTAGATTTCTTAAGGTAGAAATGAAGGGCCCGCACAGGACACAGCACTCTTTCATGTTCGTCTCCTAAAATGTTAGAAAGAGCAGGAATAATAAATGGGTGAGATCGTTTGCCATGTTTCTGTGTCTTGCCTCGGAAGAACGATCTTGGCATCAAAGTAACCCCTTTGTAGTCTTCTAGAAATAAACAGTCGGCTGGCGTAGCAGAGAGCGCCTGTATTTCGCTGCAACAGAAACAAGCTGCCAAGGTGACCATAAAAACTGTCTTGCGAGTTAAGTGACTAAGATAACATGCGGAGAGTGGTTCATATGGGGCCGAGAGGAGAGACGATAAGACGATGGAAAGGTCCCAGTCCGGAAACAGGTGTCGTGTTACTGGTCGCTCAATTCCTTAAGGACTTGATAATGACATAGATCCGAAAGTCGCCCAAGAGATGTAATCTCCTGCTGCTTTTAAGACGGAATTTAGTGCAGATTGGTAAACGAGAATTGTGGATGCCAGAAGGTCTCCTTGAAGAGGTCATTCAAGACCATCATGAGTTGGAAGAGAGGGACTGATTGGACTAATCTTCCACGGGAGACACCAATGATACACCGGTGCCAATGGCTGTCGTATATCTTGTTGGTGAAGGCTCGAACGGCTTTGGAGGTAAATGTGAGAGGCCTGTTTTGTAGAAACGCCTGATGTTTCAAGCAATCGGACAATAATAGCCACCTATGTAGTCGCAGCGATCTCGGGCGCCGACGGAACACGGTCCCTCGACGCTGGGAGAGTAAATTTGGGATGTCCGGTAGGCTACTCCATGGTAGATTGACGAGGAGATCCAACAGTAGAGGAAACCAGGTAGCCGCTGGCCGACTGAGTGCAACTAGAATGAAGAGGCCAGGGGACTGGGCAATCTTGCGGAGGACAATGGTAGAAGCTTGATTGGAGGAAAACAGGTAACCTAAAAGGTGGTCCCAAGGCAGGGTAAGGGCATCCACTGGGTGATCTCGGATCGGGCTGACGAATTGGGGAAGTTTGGCATTGTGCCTCGTGGCGAAGAGGTCCACCATCGGACAGTCCCATATGTTGAACAGAAATTCACAGATGGACATCTTGAGGGCCCATTGGTGGGAACCGGCGAGATAGAGTCCGCAATGAAGTTCCGGCCGCCGGGAATGTCCAAGGCGAGCACAGTTGTCTGTAAGGACATACAAAGACTGAATATGGCGGAGGAATTGTCGCATTGTTATGAGGACGTTAACAATGCCGGATCATGTATTTCTAAGAACTTGGATTCCTGTTCATCTCAATAATAAGGCCTGATGCTGGTGGGAATTTGAGGCTGTTGATTGTATGTGGGCTGAGTTTGAAATAAATTTTCGTAGAAAATTCTACAATCGCAATCTGCAGAAAAATTTTTTCAGAAAATTTTTTTCGACGCCACACCATAAAAGAGAATATTAAGTTTTATTGTAATAATTTATTATGATGGAACAATGCTCTTGACGACCCCATTTCTGATATTGAACTAGTTCGGATTGCCATCGCCAACTTAGCGCCAGGTCTACAAGCAATGTTAGCATCACAGAATCTTGTTTCAGTTTCATAATTACATGACATAGGTTTACGGATTCAGAAATACATGAATGCTACTCTGAGGGATCGTAATTTAAGTTTGAAGCAGGGTTTGCAAACTAATGGCTTGGCCTTGAACAATATGGCCAAAAATGTGGCAAATAACAGTACTTCCGGTCGTAATTCAGTTCACACTGTTCCTGTGATTAGTAACCCAGTTCATGTTTTTCAAATGGGCGCGCCATCTGATAGCCAGCCGTTACAAGTAAAAGGCAGTTTAGGCTCTGAAGAGATTTACACTAGTAACAGAGGTCAGAACTCACGACAAATAACGTGTTGGTTTTGTAAGAAAGTTGGTCATGTGGCTAGATACTGTCCTTTCATGCCGGTTTATTCCGATATTTCGAATTAGTCGGCAGCGCCTTCTTGAATGGGTTCTCAAAGACTGAAAACTTAAGCAACTCACGGCAGTGAGTCGAATTGGGGACTAAGACTCATCTAATTAATCTTGATGCTCACCCATTGGCAGGGTTGAAACCTTTAGTCACGATTATCGTTGATGGCATACCCAGCTATTTGGGATAGTGGCTCCTGTTATGCACTGGTGGATTCTAGTTTTGCAAAAACTACTAGTCTGCGCGAGATTAAGGCCCTTCCTCTTCGTCTTCTTACTGCTAATGGTGAAATTATTCATACTTCTGGTTATGTATCTTTTCATTTAGAATTACCTGGTCTCAAGACTTGTCATGCTTTGACGTCAATTCGCCACTACACTAGGCCATGACGCTTGTCTGCTGGTGGCTTAAAGGTTGGGTTTTGCCTCGTCTGCTGGTTTATTTTCACTTCACTTCCCGTTTTTACGAAGATGGCCGAGTTGATCGCCGGAGCTTCCTTGGACTGACTTACTGCAAATGAAGCATGGTTTCTTAATCAATGAACTATAGTGGTTGCTTTATTACATTTCAAGGAGTTTTGTTCAAATGTGTACGTATGTACGAAGAGTGCCGTAATTTTACCCTGAGCTTTACAGTCAAGCCTACCCATGGGGTCCTCTCATCTGGTGAAGCCTGATTCTTGTTGCAGAAAAACCCGTCGCTTTCAACGCACTGTCCCGGTGAATTTAATATTTTTAATCCTTGCACTTGTCAAGTTTTAAAACTTTTGAATGTATGTTCCCGCCATTTTTAACCCCTTTTTGATTCACTCAAATCGATCCTAAATAAATGTCTCCCTTGTATTTCAATAAATCACTTGCTTGATTGATTGACACCTTTTGGCTTAAGTAGGTTTAAGTAGTTTGCTAGTACCGTAACCTCCGTCAACACTGCGAAAGGGATTTGGCTGTTGCTGAATTCTGTACCTTGAATCATACTCCATTAAACCCTCTAAATAAGACGCCATTGCCTCTCAATACACTGAACGGTTTGTTTTCACACCACAGCGGCGTTGTGAATTGTCTTTCTTTATTTAGTTTATGCTTTATTATTAAGTACACTAGTTTTCTGTTTTATTTAAACGTTACATCTTGTTTTGTGTAATTTTACCATTTAGTTAGCACATCTTAATTACCGTAAATCGCCTAATAAATGCCCTGGCATTGCTAACGCCCACCCCCCAAAAATACATTTAGGTCAGAAATCGTGTAGTAACACCTTATTAACGCCCCACCCCCCCCCAATCTTTTTTTTTTTAGTGAATCGTAAAATTGACAAAGTTTACGGAAATCAACGTTTCATTCCTTTAAATCTTGGTTGTTCTGCAGCAAAATTAACGAAAACATTCATAAATTTAACGAAATCAACATTTAATCCATCACGGGAGCATTTGTAATCACGGAAAAGTCGGCAATATTAGGCCTACGCGATCGATCATTGATGTGCGTAATATGGCTTAAGTCTAGCGAAAACGCTATACCTTTTTCTCATTTATTCTCAAATTTAGTTTATTAGATCATCCTCCTTCCAATATCTAACCAAAGCTAAAGTTAATTTCTAACCATCACCAACCTTCAAAACAGACATGCGATTCACAACCGGAAAACGCAAAGCAGAGTCACGTCATAACGGACGCAATGGACTGGATGTTTCAAGCACTTCCGGAGTCTGGACGCGTGGAACCTCAGCGTCCACTACATCCAGACTTACGCGTCCACTTCCGCCGGAACTTCCGTCTTGGACGACAATATATAACTGTATGGTGATAAATGCGTCAACACACACGTTTCTCGGTGGTGAATCACATTGTCTGTTTTGGAGGTTTGTGATAGTTAGAAATTAATTTTAGCTTTGAATTAGGTTAGATATTGGAAGGAGGATGATCTAATAAACTAAATTTGAAAATAAATGAGAAAAAGGTATAGCGTTTTCGCTAGACTGAAGCCATATTACATGCACATCAATGATTGATCGTGTAGGCCTATTATTGCCGACATTTCCGTGATTACAAATTCTCCCGTGAATCGTGTTGGATTCGTGTGTTGATTTCGTTAAATTTATGAATATTTTCGTTAATTTTGCTGCAGAACAACCAAGATTTAAAGGAATAAAACGTTGATTTTGGTAAACTTTAGTCAATTTTACGATTCACTAAAAAAAAGATTGTGTTAATGCTAGATTGAACCTAGATCACGCACATGAATAATCAACTTTACCATGATTGATTTAGGTCTAAACGGCCACTCCAAAAAATACGTTAAGGTCAGAGATCTTGTTTTAACTTTGTTAACGCCCCCTCCACTTTTTTATCGAATTAATTTTAGTCGCCCATGGACGTTTAATAGGCGATTTACGGTACATTTAATCACTGTATTATTTATTTACTCACGTGTCTCATTTCTTGAGAATTGCTACGTATACACTCACTTGTGTTTACGCCTGAGGCAATATGATTGCATGTGTAATTAGTAGTGGCACCTTCTGTTGATGGTGATTTTGAGAACTAGGGCCGTTGGTTGTGAGAGTTGTCATTTCTTCACCGCTCGCTTGGTTAAGCAGACGTGTTCGACGGGATGAATTGGCTTGATTTTCTACGGCTGAAACACGATGTTTCAGTTATGTTTGATCTAACCTAATTAGCATAAGTAATGCATTTTATCAAGGATTCATCTGTAACAAGTGGAGTATGTGGTATAGTCCAGTACGTGTAGTATCTAGGACAAGTCTCGAGTACACCAGTGCGCACTAGCCACCACATCGACTGGGCTTTCCAATTTGTGAGGCATACTTGCGGAATGAGCTACAAACCAAGCTGATGGGCACTGTCAATCTAGAATGATGGCTATCTTCTAAGGTTACTAGAGAATACAAGATGTTAGAGCAGAATGACAAACATGTTGAGACTTAGTGCAGTCTTATACATCTATTACACAATATAGCGAAGTACACACTGATTTAAGCTGAACTCATCAATAATTTTTGCACTTCCAATACATTTTCCAACAGAGTCTTACCTGTATGCCGCCAAATAGATACAGTAAACTATTTTCAAAATCTTCGTAGTTGTAATATTTTTTCATCATGGGAGTAACCATGGTCTGAAAATAGGATAGTCTGTTTAAGAATTTTCCAATTAATATGTTACAATCATCACAACAGCTAAAAATGTGTGAAGACATCCTTATTTCAAATTACTTGCTTTAGATGTATTATATTTGCCTTACAAACAGTTTAAAAGTTGGAAACTATCTTTTGGGGTTTCTGATTACCAAAAGAAATTTCTACCAGACCCTCACACAACTGTAGTTAATTCATTAGTTGCTTAACAGTTGTAGTGAATTGTCTGTCTACGCCCTGTGCTAAGGGACCGGTCATTATTTATCGATGGGCGGGAGGGGGGGAGTATTCCATCATCTCATCCCCCACCTCGGGCCGGATATTCAGCGACACCCACCTTGAATCCCGTTCTACATGGAAGGGAGACAAGACTCGCAGCCAAACCTGTATCGCTCCCACACCTGGAGTCGAACCTGCAGAATCCAGTATTCCACCCGTGCTTCTCACTAACTATAATCTACCTACTGTACCCTTAAATAATAGTCTGTGCCTCATTACGGAACTAGCATTGGCAACAAGGGGCGTGCAATTCATTCCGAACACCATTCTGAGTGATTTTCTTGCGGGACTGTGAAGGCAAAAGCAACTCTTGACACATCCACTATAACGTTCTGGTTATTGAATCTGACATCACTCATTTTATGCAAAACCCTCTGCTTCGTAAGGGAGTGCCTAAACTGATGAGGCTGTCAGTTCTTCGCCCTAGCTAGGCTATGAAAACTTGGCAAGTACGGAATTCACCCTACCGATTTTTTCTTTCTAGGCCAAAAAAAAAAACATGACACCAGTCTAAGAATACACTAGCCAATATTGTTTCTACAATACTTAGAGCCAGTGCCTCATTACAGTGCCTGTATTACTACAGCTGCCATACATTGTTCTTATAAACACATGCACAATAATGAGAGTCAACTTATCAATAACCTGCTTCCATTTCTGCTGCTTGCTCTCTAAATCAGTGGTTCCCAACCTTTTCTATAGCATTCCTCCCCATTGGGAGCATCATGCAATGGCATCCTCCCACCCCCTCCAAGTGCTATGCATTTAAAAGAAATTGACATGAATGATACTGGTACGACTTGAAAATCTAAAAAAACTGGTCTAAGTCTGACACTGGCGAGAACTTTGCGATGCTTAGAAAGAAAAGTCCACCACTAATTTTCATAGTATGGCGTCAGCAGCGGCTCATGCCTCCCTTGTAGTTGCTCAACGCTTCCTGAAGAAGGTGCGCTTCACCGGTTGGGAAACGCTACTCTAAATGATCGCTTACTCATTTCTAAACATGCCACTTTACTTTACTTTCGGCCATCTTTTCATTTTATTCTTAGTAATGAAGCAATTTTCTAAAACTTGAATCACAATCCACTTTTAACTGACAATTGCCATTTCAACTTTTCTCTTTACAAACTAATTATTCACCTAATATAAAAAGCCTTTTCTGTTTCTTACCTTCCTTGGCCTTTTTCTTTTTCTAGTTCTCTTAAATTTTAATTCTCTTAAAATCTTTCAGAGAATTTTAATTCTCTTAAAACTTTTTCAAACCACTTTCACTGCTGTACAAGCTTTTATTCATTCACCAAAACACTGCTTCTTGTCGTGCTGACCTATTGTGCTTGTTTTTACTACATATGCCTGTGGGCAACTCTGCCAGGTTTCTTTGAGAAAGAAAGTTTGAGTAACGTTAGAGACTCTTGCCTCGTTTATGACAGATCGCGTGCTCCACTACTGGACTGACCACTGGAGTAAAGCTAAATTTTTCTCGTACGCACAGCTGGCATGGCTCATGTAAATTGTTTTATATCTCTTTGGTTTAGCCTTCATACATAGGAGTATGATCATTACGAAGTTTGATTTCTATAGCTCTGCTCCAGAAAATTGTTTCAAAGGCCTAGAATGCCCTTTGGTAATGTCAAGCTACCTTCGGTCATCTCATATAAGGAGTTGCAATGTTATCTGTAAACCTTTTGTCTTTTACATTAAAGTGCACACCGACTCAAACTAAATTGAATAGGTGGAGCTTTACCTAAAAAAAAATCAGCTTAAGGGACCAAGTGAAGGTTATGATTACAGGTAGTATTTCCATTGGCTGTTCTTTGTCTGGTTTCTTACTATTTGGTACCAAAATCAAATGTAAGTAGCAGGAAAAGGCGATTTGGTCACAGACACACACTGACTGAAGTAAACCAAGCCAGTAAATCCAACAGAAGCGTTTTCTTGAGAATTTTACTTGAATACCACCGAGATACATGAGGGTGTTTTTGAGATTTACTTACGAGAGGTTAATTATTAGTCTCATACTTGATTTACATCGTCAAATGTGTGTTTACTAGTTAAGCTGCCACCACGTTCATTTTGTGAGATGTCTACAGACTTAAATAGTCGACACATCTGAAGTATTGCCCCTACGAAAAGTCCAGATCTGGCCCAGATCTGGTAACTACCAGATCCGGATATTCCAGATCTGGCCAGATATGTCCATATCAGGACTTCCCAGATCTGGATGACTTTCCAGATCTGGCCAGATATGGCAACTGCCAGATCTGGTTGTTCCTGATCTGGCCAGGTCAAGAGTTCCCAGATATGGATGAATTTCCAGATATGGCCAGATATGGCCATATTCCATATCTGACCAAGTCATGAATTCTCACTGGATGAACAACCAGGGCCGGTTATTATACCTCGTACAGGCTTAGTGCTTAAGATTTATTGTGGCCATCTGGAACGACAAGGGGAGGGGGGGGGGCTTCTCTACTAACATTTTGGCC
>JAHWFP010139408.1:0-35198 GCA_023313725.1 Lithobius niger
GGGGGGGGGGGTGTCTGGAGGGCCCTAGGGGTAGAAATCTATGTCTCAGGGGGAGGTCTTCGACCTGGTGTTCGCCCTTTTTCCTTTTCTTGGCACCAGACTGTCTATTTCCGGTCTTCCACTCACCGTCAGCCTTCCCTCCCGACGCTTTCACGCTCAGCACGTCACTTCCGTTTAGATCAAAAATGAGAAAGAAAAACTCTCGTTTTACGTATACGAATGGGGATACCACACTCTTCCCCCCTCCCCTCCGTCCCAACCATCATCCGAATTCGTACATGAAACCAGGTTAAACGCCATGTCGCCCAATTGTCATCCGATCCTGTCCTTTCTCATGTCACTCTCTATTCCCTGTCTTCTCTCAATTCCTAAACTGTGAGGTGAGATTTCCCTGGGCGATACCACCAACGCTTGTGCATGGAGGTTGTATTTTTTGTTCCCCCCACCCAACCCCACCCCACTCCCCGCAACCCTCGACCAATCTCTTCCTTCCTTACCCCAAAGGAATAGACGATTCTGGTTGTACGGTTTCATCTCGTTTGCTAAAAGAACGTGCGTGTATTGTGGAACGCATTCTAATCCAGTTATATCCACCAGGCGAAAACAATGGTGCAGCCAAGGAAGAGGATTTTTCCAAAATCTTGGGCATAAAGAAAACCATGAGCCAACCCTTAGATAGGCATATAACTCAGCTCTGCAAGTAACAGTTACTCGGCCGAGCTATATGTTTTTCTTTGTGTTGTTGAGACGTCCAGGTGTTAACATATCGTAAGGAGGCAAGCTACCTTGTAGTTATCGGAGGCTACATTGCATCCTCGAGGCATCCTCGAGGCCACGTCTATTCTTCGATACCGGGTTCACTTACTACCGGTCGCTCACTGGCACTGCATATACTCTTAGCACCGCTGCTGAAAATCGGGCTAAAACGTCGACCGAAAATCCGAATATCAACGAAAATATTTGAGGTAAAAATTCCTTCTTCTAACTCGTGAATTTACTGGACAAAAGCCTTGCCATGAAATTTTAAACAAATCAGAACAAAATTGTGAAAGTTATCGTGTGCCGGCCAAACAAGTAAACATCCTCTTACTCACAAACAAACAAACACACACACACAAAATCAAAATTCAGTCGAGTAAAAATTGTAAATGTGTCTGTATCTATTCTACCATTACTTATAGTTCAGAAGGTATGACGCTAAGTACTAAATCAACATTTCCGTAGTTGGAATTGGTGCACTTTTCAATCTTCCTCAGTTTTGTAGTTCTAATTCTGTAACACTGTTAAAATTGTGGATCAATTCGATGGGATCCCGTCGATTCACATAACATTAGGCAGTAATGCAAGGGTAAAATTCACTTTGCCAAAGCAGGGATCAGTATGCAAACACATGTATAATATTATGTGCCAACATGTATTTAGCCAGAAATGAAGAACGTCGACATAACATAGGCATAACATCCCATCGAGTCGTACACAGAAGGGGGATGCTTTGTGGCGCATCGACAGCTTAAGTCATTAGCGCCAACCTCAGTCACAGTGCAGTGCTCCGGGTTGCCACTGCGCCACACGTTACAGAAATGTTAAACAAAACCCCAAATATAGTTATTATCGTATGTCTGCACCTTCTGCGAAAATTGTAAAACCCCGGACAGGAGGACAGATTCATCGCCCTACTGATACACACCATGTACCGCGGAAGGTGGAAATAGAGGCAGCCCAGGATGCACAGATTTCGATAACTGCTGTTGTCCACATTACGCTGGCAGTACGATAACGTGGACACCTGCCAGAAGTTCAATTAGCTACAAGTTACCATCAGGCAGGTAAAGAAAAAATTTTCTCTATTTATGTATATTGATTTAACAATTTATTTCAACATTTGATTTATGTTCATTTCCTCTCCATTTATGGCCGCAACATTTCCTTTGCCTAATGAAATGCTGGCTATGACTGACTATACTGCCTTCAAAGCGGTTTCGAGAAACCCTTAATATGGCCATAGTGACAGCCGGGGTATTTGGGTGCGGTCCGGAGTTCAGTGGTTCGAATCCCGGGCACGTCATCCCGATGGAATACAGATCCATAACATAGGGGTAACCTAATCTTAGGTCTCTATATTAATTTTGGCGTTGTGCTGTTTGTTGTTTTATCTTTATTCCCATAGGCGTTTTGCACCCAGCCGACCTCGATCTTCTTGATTAGGAAAAAATAAGAGTCACTAGAACCAGTAAACAACTCATCATATCACGCCAACGTTCGATTATTTCGATCCTCCCGTACACACGTTGAATTCCGGGCATTTTAACCACCAGATTTATGATTTACGCATACCACAAAGACGAAATATCACTCGTCTCAATTCCCGTTTCTGGTTTTGAATCTCGCTAACTAGTCATGGCCAGTCCCACATCAAATCTTCACCAAGGAGAAACAGATTCGTTTTCTTTCTCTGCAACTCCTCGATGGGTTCATTTCGTCTCCTAAGATTTTCCTGCCTTCTAACCTAATAAGGCCTCCAAGCAACAGCCAGAAGTCGGCCGCCACCAAATTCTTTCTCCTTCTCTCCCGCATCGCCACACGAGGGGGCCTCCCCAATTCCCTATCCCCCACCAAACACATCCAAAACCCGCAGACTAACACAAAACCTGGTACAGAGCTACAGCTTCGTTGCGTTATGTACGTTTATTTCGCCCGTCGGAGCTTCGGAGGAAGTGTAAAAGCGAAAAGGTGGTTGTAGGCTTGGTTGGCAATTTGACGAAGCGGCATGCTCCCGACCAAAAACGGAACGCATCTACCGTTTCTCTGTCCGACTGTGTCGAGTCATGGGTATTTAGCACCCTCTCAAGCCAGAACCAAGTTTTTTAGACATGTCAATACGTCGAGTTAACTGCGCAATATGGAAAGCTACGTCGATTAGACTTGTGGATTTGGCTCACATCAAGTTGGGAGCTGCTGGTTTTTTGATTTGGGGTTAGTAGTTTCAGAAATGGTTCTGGTTTGGCAGGAGGCTATCTGGTAGCAACTGCGAGTTACATGGGCTGGGTATTGTCTCATTCTCATCGTCACAACCACCGCAGCTGTTCGCTTCCTTTTGCTTGTTGCTACGAAGAAAAAAAAAGATTAAAAAAAAAAAGGAACAAAGCCACACCCTGGCGGCGGCAAAAATGAAGCCAGCAAAAGAACAGAAGTTCGTAAACGCAATATGAGCTGCACCGGGTTTTCTGGTGAAAAGTTCGAGTGTATAAGGAAAGTTCTAGCAGCCCCACTTCCCCCCTCCCAACTATACACTGCGCACGCTCGTGTTTGTTTCTGTTCACTGAGAAGGACTTTCCACTTGCCGTCTCATGACGATTTTTCAACATAAGTAGTCGCAGGAAGGTGCGGTTGCTGATGTAAAACAGCACGCCGTTATCTTGGTGATAAGTACTCTCATGTTCGGAAATTAAAGCGTGATTGGCGTGTCTCTTACTTCGCCTTCCCATTGCTAAAAAGTAATTAATTAAAGGATCTGAACCATTGTGTTTTGCACTCGGTGCCGCCACAAGACATTAAAATACAACAGAAATTCGATGACGTTACTCGCTCTATCTCAAAACCATCACCAAGGTGAAAATATCAATGCAAAAACATGAAGTGAAGTCTGTCGTGTGTGTTTAGCATATTTATACCACAGCTGTGACGTCACGCTGAATTTCCGTTGGTTAAATCCCGTTAACCGTTACCGGAAGTGTGCGTTATCGCGAAAAGTGTGGGTTATTAAGTTACCCCACACTTTTTCCGACAACCCACACTTTTGACACTTCCGGATCACGCGACCGGGAACGCACACACCAACAACCAAATACAGCGTGCAAAAATCCGTAAAGCAATAAAAACGTACAAAAGGAATTACTTTAAAGGAATGAAATCCTATTCGTGCTAATTCTCACATGTCTGGTCCATATTTAAGTTTAATGCACGGTGGTGGCGTCACGCTATCACATCCCTATGCTAAACGTATAGTCGTTATATACGGGTAATGTAAAAACTCACACAAGTCACAGTGGGTTAATTTTGATAACCCACAAGTTTTTGAAAACTCACACTTTTTTGATATTCTAACACTTTTTACGGGGGTCTACACAACCCCTGCTCCACCATGTGACACATGACCCGACTTTGCAAAATTACCGTACGCAACAGAAATTCAACCAGCACACCTCATTGCAACCAGCATAAACAGGCACATTTACAACCAGCGACATTTTTCTTTCTAGCCTAACACAAAAAAAACAAAAAAACTCGCGTACTATGCTAGGCCCCCACCCACGGAGGAATAGCCCAACCCGGCAACCTTTCGTTCCGACGGTACGAAAATTGGCTACTGAAACTTTGAAATACACCTAAAAAACCTACGAGACACGTGCGAATAGCGCATTTTATACACTCATCTGATTTAAACTATTAAAGTACAAAAAAATACAGTTTTACCTTAAAACACAAACATCGGCATTACGGAACGTCTCTCCCCTTCGGTCGGCCTTCATACACAGGAAGCTTCCAACCCCGTTCCCAACCCGGAACTTCCGTTCAGAAATTTACATAAGTCGCATGTGAAAAATCTTAAATTCTTGAAACAAGTCTTTAAAAAATTCTAAAATAAGACGATAAATTAGCTTGAAGTAACACCTTAGCATTAAAATACATATCCGTGAATCATAGGCGATTTAACAGCTATAATTGCTCTTGAGCTCGAAACGGCTAGTCCACTATCTCGGGGCTGAAGGCGCTCGTGTTTCGCTCCACCCCCTCGATATTAGACTAGCCGTTTCTTGCTCGCGAGCAATTATAGCCGTTAAATCGCCTATGATTCACGGATATCTATTACTTATTCACTCCACGTATCTTCCCCCCACCCCTCCCTCCACAAACTAAAATGCAATGACCTTCATTTATACCGATACCCTATTACCGTATTTTTTTTAACAATTATCTAATTACTATGCAGAAAATGAAAGACATACCTTCCCAGAACGTCATTCTACCCATGCGGCCTCTTATCGAAGTTTTTTCACGCCGAAAAGCTTCGAAACACGAGCGTGAAATATGGAAAAACGATGCGTTCGTCTCCTTCCCACCCACTCCCCCCCCCCTCCCTTCAAAAACTTGACTCAAAGGACTCGTCCGTCTACCAACCACTCCACCGTCCATAAACTAAAATGGAATGACCTTCGTTCACATCGATATATTTTCATAAAACACAAACACGTTTTAATTAAATACGAGTTAACTTGACGTCCCACCCGTGGTATAAAACACTTATTGGTTAGAAACGAGCCGTTATCGAGTTTTAACCCACGGCTGGCCCACCTCCAGTATGGCAAGGTCGAGGACGAAGCTATAACTATAATTAACTATAACTTATTTTGTGCAAAGTTTGTGTAAAGTCTTTACAGAAACATAAAATGAATAGGTGTCACGTCTACGAAAGATTATGCCACTTCTATCAAAAGTGATGAGCCACATCAATCCTTCGGAAAATGCGCTATCTCACCATAAATTAATAGGTTAACTGTGTTCCTTCATGATCTCCACCATCAGTGGTTGCATGCTCGCATGGCACGTCGGCAGCGTGGATTCGATTCCCGGCCGATGCACCATTTTTGTAGTGAAGAAAGGAACATTTTCAACGCCAGTACCCATCACCACAAGACAATGGACAATTAGGGACTAAAGACTGGATGGACGAGATTCTACATGTGGCATGGTTGAAATAAACATCAGCTAGGTTCAGTATTTAACTGGATTTAATAATACGTAATTAATTCTCGCTCATTTTCACTGTTCTTCAGCCTACGACTTATTTCTCATTAGTAAAATTATCGAACGTAATACCAAGAGTGCTCCTATGATATTATAAACTTCAATTTCATTAAAAAAAAAAAAAGCAGCACTAATGGCATTCGGTGTGAGAATTTTTTCTTTTCTTTCCACAAAATGAATCTCTGAAGTGATTTCGATATACGGGTTTCACTTCGATTTCGATTTTTGATTTACGATGTTTAGTTTTACGATGTTAATGATGTTAAAATTGTGTACGATGTTTGTGATGTTTTCATCAATATGGCGTAGAGTTGGTGGCCCCCATCGTATTTTGTCATCCCACCCTTAATTTCGTTTGCTTGGGCGTTGGCATTTCGTATTAAGTAGACCTAAACATCATTTGTATGCCGCTCATAAACGAAGTTAAACGTAAAAAGCTCCGAATCCTGACAAGACGCAGCTTCATGTTTCCGTAAAAGTCGACTATTTACGGTGACGTCGTTACCCTAATATGGTCTTAACATGAATGAAAACAAACTGCTTTGTCTATATACTCTATAGCTGTGTGATTTGTTTATTGGTGACTATTCAGCGAGAAGTGAAGCTTTGTTTTATATAATTATTGAGTAGGAAGGTGTGGTCTTTTTAGTGCAAATCAAGCATGGTTCTCCTAAAGCGGAAAGAAAACAAACGTTCTCCGCAATCGGTGTGACCGTTAGTAGCAATGGTCAGATTTTTTATTTAATCTTTGATCTAATACTCGGTGGGATTAGCTTGGCAACTGATGCAGCAACTTGGTGGCAGCCTTTTTTTGTTCTTATATCACTATTTTGATTGGCTGAAACTTGGCGGGTTCTTTCAACCTTGTGGGTTTTGTTTCAGATCTTTATATCGAATTAGTATATTAACACTCTGCGTTTGGTGTAAATTTAAAGTAACATTAACGCCAGTGTTTCCAGTTTTTAGTCCACAAACAAAAACGCGAAGTGTGCCTTTAAAAAAGGTTGTATGAGTGAAGTTCACTTTACTTGTTAAAATGTACACGGATAAAAGAATTGATGATTTTTAATTTAAATAAACAAATGCACAATTCAGAAAATTGCATCTGCTTAAGCTTTGCTGTGCTTTAAGAATATATTTCATTCGTAAAGCCCAACAGCACGTAAACAGATGCAATTTTCTCAATGCTGCATTTTATTATTTAAATTTTAAAAAACATCGATTTTTAACCGTGTACATTTTAACCAGTAAAGTGAAACTTCGTTAATTTATTTATCTTTCAATGAATGATAACGAGATGAGGACTTACATAGTTACCCGTTTTTAGGCTTAACTGCTAAAATCCAGACCACGAAAGCCGTGTAATAAGGCAGAGGCTAGGCAGCGAATCGAGCACGCCGCCTGAGTAATGGCAATGTTTCTCGGTGTAACAGCCCTGTTGCTCGAATCGTCGGCAAGCAACATTAGGGCTCGGCGCACGTTTACGTCTTGCCATTGCACCAAATGAGAATTGATTCTCTTCTTGTCTCATTCCCAGAGGTAAGATTTGCCCCCTTGTTGAAAGACAGCCCACCAATTTGGAATTACTGCTGTACTTGCAAGGAAGGAGAGAGAGGGGTTTTGGGAGACGGTTTAGAGCGAAGCCAGTTTTCGGTAATCCCTTCTCGGCGTGTTTTTATAGGCCACATTCAGGCCTAAACCGGCCTCAATGATAGGCAGAACCAAAAATGCGGGTCCACTACTCAGCCAAGCGAAGGCAGCGAGTAAAACATCGTTTGGTATTTTGGTGTGCAGGACGTGCACATCAGGGGAGGGGGTTGCAAACCCCTGCCCTCACGGCAAAGTGCCCTTTTTGCATAAAAAAATGGCCGAAATTAGGTGGAGCGGTGGTAAAATAGGGGCAAAAACGTCCAAGAGCGTGGTGCAAAGACGGGCAGAAAAGGGTGAAATCTGAGATACCAAAAACATCAAAAGACTAAAGAAAAAGGTGCCCCCCCCTCACTCCTCGAAAAAAAGTAATACCTCCTACCCTCTCTGGGGCCTATGCACGGTCCCTGTTAATTGGTGTATGTGCCTGTCTGTCTTTATAATGAAAAAAGCTTCAAAAGCACTAATACAAAAATCGGGTTATTTGTAAAATATTTGTCGTTCCAACCATAACATGCATGGTAAAAATAACACTAAAATTCGATATTTCGTGGCACATTGACGATAAATTTCGGCCAATTTTTCAAAAGCATCAGTAAAAAAATCAGTATGCAATCACACCTTCATCATCAATTTAAGGAGGACCCCCCCCCCCCACACACACACAATGAAAGAGGAGTGTGGTCCTTAAATTGTATACGATAATGAAGGTGTGATTGTATACTGATTTTTTTTTTTACTTTGCTTTTGAAAAAGTGGCCGAAATTTATCGCTTATAAGCCACGAAATATCAAGATTCAGCGTTATTTTTACCATGCATGTTATAATGGTTGGTACGACGAAGGTTTTATAAATAACCCAATGTTTGTATTAGCACAATTGAGGCTTTTTTCATTATAAACCTGTTGAAGCGCTTGTTTCTTCTCGTAATTGCCTGTCTGTCTGTCTGTCCGAAGTAAAGGCTAAAAACGTCCACTGATTCCAACGATTTTTGGTACGAAGCGTCTTTGAAGTAAGTCTTTGAAGTAATTGGTTTTGTAACAAAAACGCCATTTGGTGGCTATGGAGATCGGACACCACCGCACCATATGTTCCAAGTTACGTAAAAAGAGGTATAGGACCATTATTGTAGAGAATTTAAAGATCTCCCATAATAGTAGTGGCACGTTTTTCTCTTAGAAGCAGCAGTTAACAAGAAAAAAGCAAGAAAATTGTAATTTACTTACCGTAATTATTGACCATGGAAAATTGGAAATTTCCAACAGCCAACAGCGAAAATCATACACTAGAAATAACGTAGTTCAGTTAGCCACCTTTATGCACTTATGTTTCGTCGGAGTGGCATGACCCGGCTACCCAGTTCGCCCCCAGATCACTTTCATATCGCCTTAACCGCTATGGCCACATCCTCCACTGGCACAAAGATAACTCACTGAACCCGTTATTAAGGTCACAACCGTGACCAGGACTCCATTCTACCGAAATCTGCTTGGCCACAGACAATGGAGAGGGAATATAAATCATACACTCGTAAGGCTCAATAAAGGAGAAATAAATAGACATAGACAACTGGAAATAATATTAAGGAAAATTGGAAATTGGAAAATTGGAAATTTTCAATTTTTCTTAATATTATTTTCAGCGATTTATGTATATTTATTTTTCAGGAAGGCAAGATTTTCCCCAAAGAGTATGTCCCATTTTTTGTTTAAGGCAGGCTATAGTCTATTTCCAACAATAAAGTGCTATCCATTTCTCTCCGTATTGCGATGGAAGAGGCCTAACAGTCTTTTTCGACGTACTTCAACGAAATAATAACATTTGTTCATCCAATTTTAACCACAATAGAAAGGCAGTCAAAAAAAAAAAAAAAAAAACAGACAAAAGAATTCCGTTAATAACACATATTCGCTTCATTTGAAAAATGTTCGGAGAATTCCCTTCAACATGGCGATGAAAAGTGACGTTTATACTGGCTGAGGGAAATACCATATTTATACCGTAATGTCTCTTAGAGGGTGAAGAAGTTGTTTACATGATGTATCAGCAACCGTTACTGGCGTTTGACATGCCACCATCCTGTGCCTACGCGCTGGACGTTTGTGGGCAGACCCAGCGGACGCCAATATTGATGAAAGACTAAGGTCATCGACACCACCTCGACGCAGGTATGGAGTGGTGGACTATTCCTGGGTCTGTGACAGATGTCCTTACAGAGGACCTCCCAAGAAGTTCCAATCTGGTCCATACTATATAATTATAGGCCTATGTGTGCATGCATGTCATGAAGTGCATTTTAGTCATGGTTTTCATGCTTTGCTTGCCATGCTTGCTTACCACCTGTTGTAATTTGGATTATTATCCATATCCATTCCAATTCCTTCACAGCTAGGAGTGAATTTCCCGTGATTCGATTTGCCTTTTATCCTGCCTTAATTTAAATCTTTGCACCAAAATTATATGCAACATCATTTAAGTCTTTCTGTAGTTATCATTACCAATATTATCCTACTTATTCCAAATTTTTTAAGACCCTCAAACAGCTTATGCAAAACCGCAAGGGTTATTTCGCGTGCAAGTCGGGCGAGCGATATATTGCAACTTCCATCGCAGTAAATCCCGATGGAACCACATAACCAGTGTCTTAATTTTACAAGCAAAGTTATTAACTTCTGCCATCAACTGACCACTGAACTCCCGTCAATACAATGAACCGAAACTACGCAGCAGACAACACGTGTATACCATAGTACAAATTATTACAACGTATTCGCGTAGCAGTTTCGAAATCGAAATTCCCCGTTATCATAGCAACACAATCCCTCAACACAACGATGCGTGATAAAAACTATCTCGAATACAGTTGTGCTACGTCAGTTTTCAGTATGCTGTGCCGATTTGTGGTTCCCAAACGTAAAGGCTAAGGGCTCCAGCAACACTAAAACCACGACCCATACGAAAATATAAATCAATTACCAACAGTGTGAAAACTAACCGCATCTGAGACCAACAAGGAGAGTTAGAAAGCAAAGTACGTTAGGTTCTAAAATTAGAGCAACGAAGCATCAAACAAAGTCTCAGCCAAGTGTGCAGTTCGAACTCGGTTCGTGGGCTCGGCTGAAAACTCGATCTCGGTCAAAATGTGGTATCTGCTCCAATTTTAGACCGATTTTGATATTCAGATATACTAAATTAATTGCCTGGATGAGAGCTTTCGAGTGGTGTATGGATGAATATCAGAAGCCCATGCCGTTTTATCGTTATATTCTAATACTGGAAGCGCTTAAAACTATTTTGAATAAAGTGGCAAAAGTTTTTTCAAACCTTAACGAAACTAAACTCATAACAGTTAAAAATATTTTCGATTATATTGCACAAAACTATTGAACGAAAGAATTGGAAAAACCATTTAGAAAAGGAAATTAGAAAAAACCACAACTGTTGCCAAAATTATAGAAATTCATATGGCAAAACAGGACTGAATTTTTTATACGGTACATTTTTAACAATTGCCAGAAGAAATGAGGAACCAGACACTAACTAATATAAAATACATGATAAGAAATTATGTACTCAAACAATAATTGTACATTTACATGTTTTTTTTAATGTTATAATGTTAACAATGTTTCTTTAATGTTATTTTTTAAATGTTATATTAAGACAACTGACATATTTTTAACACTGCTGATGTTTGCTTTAATAAATGAACTGAATGTTTGCTTTAATGTTTGCTTCGAATGTTTGCTTTAATAAATGTACTTTGGCATTTTGAAGAGTGTGACAATAAAGTTATTATTATTATTGTTAATATTATTTCTACATGTGGTGTAGTTCCGACAATTCAGGTCTGATTTTTTTTTTTTGCATTGGACCCTGCAAGTTTTAAATTTATCCACCCAAAACTGGTATGAGAGAAGCTGCCAAGTTTCCAAAAAGGATAGCCCTTTGAAAGTAGTGATATCATTCAACCAGGGATATGCCGGCAGCCAAGGTTAATTCTAATAGCTTAGTTAATTGCACCGACTAATAGTTCGAAAGTTAAATCAAAGCTAGAGTATTTCTACAATCTTCAAGTCTTCATTTAACTTTAGTATGTGCAATTAACTTGGCTAATAGGATTAACCTTGGCGGCCTTTCCCTGGTTGAACGATATCACTGCTTTCAAAGGCCGACCCTTTTTGGAAACTTGCCGGCTTATCTAACATCAGTTTTGATTTTGGGTGGATATCAAGACTTTCTTAGGTCTGTGTATATATGTACCAAAGGCCACACAGTGTTATATTCATCTGCATTTTTTTTCCAGCAGGAATTTTATGTCTGTAAACTTTCACATTTATAATTAATCGTATGTAATCATGTACATGTAAAATTCAACAACAACAGCAATAATAACCAATAACATATAATGTCATCTGCTTGTGGGCGACACACTAGCATGTATCTAGATTAACCATCAAACTTACCAGAGCTGGTTTTCCATCTTTTTTTTTTTGATTGGTAACGAATGATCTTTGATCCATGTAAGTTTTTAATTATTCCTTTGTTGCGTAATGCGTAATTAAGAACTTAGCAATAAAACTATAGGAAACAGGCTTTGGGCCTATTGTAGACGGAGCGAACAGATATTCATTTCAAACTTATATTCAGTTTTTATTTTAATGATGATACCACTAAGTTGGGCTGTTTGCCTTTTGGTGTGACATACTGCTGCTCTTTGCTGGCCTTTCTCTTATTTTAGCCTTTTTTTCTAAATATAGGCCTATGTATGCCAGGGCCTATGTATGAAAGGGGGTTGCGAAATTGCGGTGCACCGGGGCGAATTGGAGAGGGGGGACGAATTTTTCGTAAAACAAAAATTATAAATTGTGTTTCAGTTTGTGATTACTCGACTACTCGAATCAAAAACTATCTCCGCACCACTATGAAGCAAGAAAGACTGTGTGGTTAGCATTGCTCTCGATTGAGCGTGATCTGGCGAGAAAGTGTGACTACAAGTCTATCATAGAACATTGGGCTCGATTGAAAGCAAGAAAAATTGATGTATAGGCGTGACCATGTCGAAACAAAACAAGCGAGGTAAAAAGAGTCATTTTTTTTGGGGGGGGGGGGGGTTTCTTTTCGCTCCCGGGCAACAGAACACTAGCGCCGGCGCTGGCGTATGCTACGTGCCAAATTTACGTTAACAAGCGTTCGTTTGCTCCAGCATTTAGTTTTTGTTTAGTTATTTGTAGCCTCTTTCACAGCCAACACTAAAGATCCCTGCGAGTAAACATAAAACAGCGCGTTTGGCTACCGCTGGTAATAATTCTTACATTGTTTACAGGAACTGCTGTGCAAAATATAGTCCGCGTATTAAAATATTAATAATAAGGCGTTTAACTGCAAGCCAAACAATCGTCAGTACGATAGTTTTTAACAATAGTCATAAGATTCAAAAGGTTCACAATACTGCTTTGGTATAAGACTTGACACCGCCACCAACGAAAATGTTCAGCTGGCACACCTCTATCACGCATTGCAACAGCGATCTCTATTATATAATCTAAAAGAAATAACAATCACAATTTAGGTAAAAAATGTGTTAGCTTTTAGACCTAGTTTTAGGTTGTAGGACTAATTTTTAGCGTTTAGGCCTAATATTCATCTCCGATTTGATTTCGTAAGTATAGCAGCTAACAACAGCGGTTCAAGATTATAGGCCTAATGCTTCATGCGATGCAACACGGTTTTTGACTTGGTTTTTGGTTTCGAAGCTTCACGTTACCGTGGCAACCAGGAATCCATAAACTGAGAGAGGCGTGCATTTATTGTTTCGTGTTCTTGCTTTCGTGTTTCGGCTTTTGTCATCTATCCTTTTATAATACTGCTTGGCCTTGATACGACGATTTCAAGCTTCATATTCGGGATTCCCATCTCTAGTGTAGACTCCATATCGTTGCCATTCTGAATTGAATAATCTCCAAGCGTTCTGTTTCAAATGAACTAAAACGTGTGTCGTTAATGGAATCCATTTGTTTTTTATGGTTGCGTTTATTCCTGTAGTGGTTAAATGCAACGGTTAAATGATACAATTTCATTGAGTTACGTCGAAAAAGATCATTAGCTAGAAAGAAGCACCCAAAATTTAATTTGTCGTGTTTTGTAAAGTTAAGTTCACTTGACTACCATTAGCATGGTGTATGCTTCGTCGGAATTCCATAACTATTCAGGATTCCAAATTCACAATGGTGAGTGTTAAAAATAAATTAGAAGATTTTAAAATTTCTAACGTAATAATTGTTCGATTTACGGCAAATTTTGGCTCAGCAATACTAATTAGGGTATGAACGTTGTACCAAATTTCACTCCAATCCGATATTTCGTTTGGGTTCCACCCAGACTAAAAATGTGCAACCAACGGACGGACCAACGTTTTGAAATTTGGTGTCCGTTATAGGCTACGCTTTGCTCGCTTCGCTCGCTCGCTCCGCCAATGATCTTGTTGCTTTTGGAAAGGTTATCTGTTTCTTGTTAAATCACTCATCCCCCCCCCCCCCGGCCGTCATGACATCAACTTACTTTCACGACTCTTCGTTTAATTGCATACGGCTCGATCACAAGTGAAATGATCACCCTGTGTGGACAACTTTCTAGCGTCGGCAGCCGAGATCAGGAGTTAACGGAAGCCGGCGAGAACCCAAACACGATGCAATACCAATTTCGGAAAAGGTTTTATAGACGACCCTTATCACCGGCATGTAACGATATCCCCTAACACGGCGGAGACGTGGGAGAAAGGGTGAAACTTGATTTGAAAAAGGGACAACTTCTGGAATTGGTTTGGTCTGGGTGCAAAGTTAGGGCGTGGGTGGGCGGAATTCACGCCCGTGTCGGTTTGGGTGAGGCGGGTGTGGGTTGGTTGCCGCCGCGAAGAGATCTGATGACACAATCTCTGGCTGAGACGTTTACAGGGGCGGTGAGGGCGGCTTTGCAAGCTGAAGATGCAGTCGGTCCAGATGATATGGGGAGAGATACATGGCAAAAGATTGTTTGCTCGACCGGCAACTCGTAGCGCTGCCAAACTATTTTTTCCCCTCTCGCTCTATCGATTTTAGAATATCCCCCTCCCCCCCCCCACCCCATCCTTCCCTCCTCCACCAGTCGTCGGATTGCATTTCTATTACTAGCTAATATTGCATATACATTACGGCCTGGAAGTTCCTTACGTAAACTTACGAATTTAAATTGGCTGTGAGTGGATCGCGACAAGGTCAAGGCAAGTTTCTTGTCAGTCAGTGCCGCAGTTTAAAATGGGGCGCCCGAAGGGGGTGGGGAAGGGAGGTCAAGGTACAATTGGCATAGGTCCTGGGCCCAGGGCTATAAGTACCCTATAGCCATAACTAATGAAACATAATTAGACTGAAAAAAGTGAAGTTTTAGTTCTGTACTTCATTCGAGTGTCTTTTGAGTTGCCAAGTAGGGATTTTATATACTAATCCATCCTCCCGCAGCTTCATGATTGTGTTACAAAGCAAAATGCAGCCGCTTCAATGCAACGAGCCCTGTTGCTGCCGATCGTTTACCCTGAAGTGAAAACTTTGAAAATGTTTGAAAATATTTTCAAATCGAAGGTCCGCGAACGGATTGTTGGCGCTGTTCACCTTGTCCTGTTTTGGATTATTATTGTTAGTCTAATCTAAAACAAAACCCACAAGAGTGAAAGAATCCGCCAAGTTTCAGCCGATCAAAGTAGTGATATCAGAGCCAAAAAGGCTGCCACCAAGTTACTACATTAGTTGCCAAGCTAATCCCACCGAGTATTAGATCAAAGGTTAAATCGAAAACCTGATCATTGCTACTATCGGTACCAGCGGTCAAGTTTTTGATTTAACGTGTGAGGTAATAGTCGGTGGGATTAGCTTGGCAACTAATGTAGTAACTTGGTGGCAGCCTTTTTGGCTCTGATATCACTACTTTGATTGGCTGAAACTTGCCGGGTTCTTTCACCCTTATGGGTTTTGTTTTAGATATCACTTCTATTGTAGTTTTATTTTTGTGGCGTCGTATTTTTGCCACTGCCCATTTATCTACTATCTAGCCAAGTTTGGTCGAAAAATATTGAATACGAACGGAGATATTAGTTTTTTTTTTTGGTTTTGCATTTAATCATATAAAGTAAAGTGTTTGCTGATTTCCATTCAACCATTAAGAATAAGTAGCGCGGACTGCGGATCCATGCGCGTCCATTTTATCAACAACGTTGTGTTGCCGATTATTTCTGGCGTCCGTTTGCATTGTTACTCAACACTAATAACGAGTAATGCTTATTTTGATCACCAGTGGCGTTTTCCCAACATACAGAAAAATAGCATAACAAATGATTGCAATTTTTTTAGTTAATGCCTCCCCAAACGTCAAACCTTAAAAGGCACGTATTGGAGTTAAAAGAGTGCTGAAATCCAAACTTCATTTGTATCCGTCGCATAATTTATTTTAGATAAGCGGAATTAGTCAGTAGTCAGTAGTTAGCTGAAATCTACATCTTCACCCACTTTTATCACCTTGATACAGTTTGTGCACTTGATTGAAATACAACTATTGCTTGTCAGGGCACAGAGACCGCCCATTTCCAACAATTTTCAAACTGTTTCACTGCATAGGTATTTATCCTCATCATCGTGAAATACGCTCAACTCTGGTTTCAGATAAAGTACCAAAGCTAGTGGCCATGCAACAACAATGCAGGAGTTAAATAATTGACTTTCTTACAATGAAGTTACAATGAAGTGTGACAATTATTGAACTTGGCGGACGGACCACTAGCGTGGTCCTTGATCTAAAGCAAAACCCACAAGGATGAAAGAACCCACCAAGTTTTAGCGAATCAAACTAGTGATATCAGAGCCAAAATGGCTACCACCAAATTGCTACACTAATTGCCAAGCTAATCCCATCGAGTGTTAGATCAAAAGTTAAATAAAAATCCTGACCATTGGTACTATCGGTAGCCATGGTTCAAGTTTTTTTTAATTTAACGTGTGAGGTAATAGTCGGTGGGATTAGCGTGGATTATTATTGTTAGTTTGATCTGTATTGTAATGGGACAGATGACCGAGTATGCTCTCAGCTCCTTATTGACCTCAACTCAACTCCCTGAAATGTTGTTAATTGTTGTTTAGTATCTACAAATCCTAGGATTTTAATGTAATCCGTTGTATTTTAACGGTCTTTTTTATTTTTTTTTATTTCATGCAGAACAACACAGCAATAAATTGGGGGCTATTAAAGGCACTGTCCAGGAACGGCACTCGGCTTGTCGCTGCGTTCGCCATGAACAGGAGGTGTTGACCCCGTTTATGCGTTGGTCACACCAAACCTACTCACTGTTTCCTTCTGAGGGGGTTATCCCTCCTGAACATCATTGTTGTCGACGGCCACCTACTGTCTGACACTTGCTTTTTGATTGTCACCATTTTGATGGTGTTCATTATCACTCCATCACCCGCGAGACATGGCGCATCAGTTAGGCGATTAGTCCGTCCTCCTGTCCGGAGTTTACAATTTTTGCAGAAGGTACGGATCTATATGATAAGATCTACTCTTGGGTTTCTTTATCATCTCAGCAGTGTGCGGCGCAGTGGCAACCCGGACCACTACACTGTAGTTGGTGTTAATGACTTGGCTGTCGACGCGCCATTAAGCCTCAGTCCCTTCCCCTCATTCAGAACTTGTTACCTGTTGAAGCCTTAACCATTTTTTTTATTGGTTCCGTGTTGCACACGAGTCTACTCTGAAACGAAATTTACCATCCTCGTAATTACTTTCCTATTATATCCTTTGATACGCCTATAGGCATAGAAATGAATCAAACTTAGCTGTTAAAAAAAAAACCAGCGGCTATAAATGTTGTCTTTTTATTGACAAATTCGTAGGCTTATATCTAGACACACGCTAGTGTGTCGCGCCAAGTTGGGCAACAAAAATCACAACAAACATCACATCAATTCAATTGTCGAGGTTGTAAACCAGTGTAGCGTGACGCCATAGCGTCAAGTATCTTATATCCTGAAGCAGCGTAGGGCACTTTTCAGGTACTTGGATAAAAATAATAATGCGGTACAAAAGCTTAAAGTGTGTTGAAAACGAGAGCAATGACTCACCTGACAAAAATTAACTCGTGTAGGAATGCCAGCTAAGCTGCTTTCAATGCAAAATCTGACCCTCAATAACGTTGCAAATGTGTTACTACTAGTTACTAGCTAGCTAACTTTCTAGCTAGAACGCTCATCCCCATTTTAAATCCCATAGGGTGATTAATTATCGATACCGAGATAACGGGAAGGCTTCCAGCTATGAAATTGGACGAATGGGTGCAGTACAATATGAACTGCGTACCTTTTATTTGGTTTGGAGTCTGGGGTTGTAAAGGGTATGGCGTGGGATGGCGCGTAAGTACGAAAATATTGTTATAACCATTGTTAGTATTGTCGGCATCGTCTCTCATTGGACGGCCAAAGTTCGGACAATGAGAACGTGTATAGTGTACGTGCATGCCTAGACACACAGTGTATCAAGATAAATCTAAACAACGTTGCCAAAGAAATTGTATTCACGTCGAATTCACGAAAAATAAACAAACTGTAACCTATAAAGATGTGACTAAGTCGAGAATGGCTCGGCTTCTAGGCAAAAGGTATAGCAAAGTGTTGAACACTAATTTCTTGTTGACGTGGCAGAGTCTAATACACAATTTAAAAAAAAACGAGTGATATCATATCAAAAACCAAAACTGGTAAAAGGGGCCGACAAGTTCCGAATAATTCGGCTCTTCAAAGCAGTGATATCATCACACCAAAACATTCGCCAACTTAATCGCACCGAATAATACTTTGGACGTTAATGAAAACTTGAACATTGCTACCGAAAGGTCTAGTTTTCATTTAACCTTCGAACTATTAAGCATTGCGATTAACCTGGCGAATGTTTTGGTGCCTTGATATCACTCCTTTGAAGGGCCGAACCATTCGGAACTTGGCGGCCCCTTTTACCAGTTTTGGTATTTGATATGATAATTAATTAAGACATTTTTCTGATGGGAAAATTTGTATTGATACGAACTTCTTTTTTTATTAAAAAAAACAAAAAAACTACTGTCGTCCTTATCGATTTTTGAAAGTACTAGTAAGATGCTAAACTCAACAAGTTTCTTTGGCCTTTAGGTAAATTTATTTTTTTAAATTAATACAGTAAAAGTAGGCTAAATATTTAGTTTAGTCGTTGTTTTAGGAGGAGGAAAAAGCAAACCATGTTGTCCTTACGCCCTCCCTCCGCAAAATGCAAATCGTCATTACTAAACTTTAACAAAACAAAGACACCATTGGGTAAGCAAAGACGGGAGACAATAAGAAGAATTATGCCCTCCCCTTCCCCCCCCCCCCAACAATATCTTCCACGCTCCACCTGAAGCTCAGACGTTAGCGTAAAAAGTTGATGACGTGCCACAGACGTAAAAATTGTACTATTTTATATGCGCAGAAAAACGGCAGTCGAAAAAAAACAGACTTTCTTAAAGCCTAAAGACCGTTTTCAATTCGGATATTCTAAATTCTAAATTCGGATATCACTGGATTATCTAGAGATTGTTCCTTAGGTTTTATCCTTTGTTCAACACACTGTTAAAACAACGCGTTTAAAAAAAAAGACATTTTTGGTAAACCTTGAAAATGTTAACAGTGTTAAGCTGAAAAAAAGCTTAAAAGCGTTTTAGAAATAGCATGGGCTGAGAAGAAACCTTTTCAAATTAACATTTACAGTGTTGCAGACATGAAATTAAGCGTTAAAGTTGAAACACTGTATAGTATAAACACAAACAAAAGTGTATAAAATAATACTGCTTTTTTTTTTATTGCAACACATACATGTTAGAAAACTGTGTTTAACAAAAATGTATGTTTATCATGTATTGTAAAAGCACCAATATTTAAAGAAATAAACACACCAATTTTTAAAAATTAAAAACACTACTGTTTTAAGGTTAAAAACACCATGTTTTAAGGTTAAAAATACCAATATTTAAAAGATTAAAAGCCCCAATTAAAAAAAATTAAAAAAACTACTGTTTTAAGGTTAAAAACTCCAATGTTTGAAGATTAAAAATACCAATATTTGAAGATTAAAAACACCACTGTTTTAAGGGTAAAAATACCACTGTTTTAAGGTCATTATATTGCTTTGGTTTAGTTTTAGTTTTTCTTGATAGCGGAGCGCAGAACACTCCGAAATATTATGACGGGTGTTTTCGTTTTTGTTTTTGTAAATGCTTTTTTTTTTCTCGGCTAACAATGTAAACGGTAAGCTTTTATTTTTTTTTAAACTCCATTGTTTGTGAATCCACTAGTCACGTGCTTGCTTGCAGTACTCTGATTGGCTCTCCGGACTACTTTGGCGGAAATGGGTCCTGTGACGTCATACTATGGTGCGACTAAGTATATTCTTCGAAAAACAATGCTATACCGGAACTCGGGCATGAACCATCTTCTCTAGTCGCTTCATCTTTGCTCAGTCCGACCGCTCAATGTTGGCAAGTAATAAGTTGATCGCGGATCCCGGGAGGTAATTCCGTTGTGTTGTCTGAAACTTGTTTGGGTTTTGTTGATCATTCGTAAATTTTATTGGCATCCAATAGAAATCTTAAGAAGGGCTCCAAACCGTGTTAGAGAAGAAATTATTGGAATATACCAGTACCCCCAACAGGTGGATGTCAGGTAAGCGTCTGTGTTTATCTGTACTTCTTCATTGTTGTTCCTCCTATATTGTGCATCAGAATTGATAGTTCCAGTTCCGTTGATTCACACGTCTTAGATCTGCGTTACAGGTAAATACCCTTTGTATAACAACCCCTAGCCTTTGTTAATGTCCCCAAACCCCAAACACCGACCGTGTTTACAAAATAGCGTAACAATTTATTTCAATTCCCATTTTGGGCGCTCGCAATATAAGGCTGTGTGACCTGGAGAGTTCACAAAAGCGGCTGCGCTCCTTAAACGCAATACGTAACTATTATGCAACTCGTCACAATTTCGACGATGCCAGTTTCGAAGCAGGACCGGTTTTGTTTTGGAGGGCAGGAAAGTTTTTCAGGGAGGAAGATTTCCGAGGTATCTGTTGGGAAGGAGGGGAGGGGGGGGGGGTAAGGAGCGGATGACCGAAGACGTTGGACGGCAATAACCAAAAATGATGACATTGACAAAATCGAAGCGCGTGGCATGAGGGGAGGACGCACGTAGGCGTTGGTTGGTTTCGTTTGGGGCCAATTCCACGACATATAGAGTTTGGCCTCACGTGAGATTCAACGCTTCCTCGTGGAAATGAGGCTCCGGGGACGTGGTGGTGGTGGTGGGGGGGGGGAGGAGGTCAGGAGAGGGGAGACAGGGAACGGTAGAGGGTTTTGGAAGAGGATTGGTGTGATCTTCCTACGTTATCTTCCCGAAAGCGATGGAGTATCAATGGGCAAGAGAAGAGTGATACCGACTGAATGAGTGTTACTGCTTGACTTGTCTGAGACGCCGCCTCACATCCAGTCGCTAGCTTTGTTCCTCCGAGAGAGATTCTTGTACAGAAGTAGGGTGTAGGGGCCGAAAAGGTCGCTGATAACGAAAATGAGCGTGGTAAAGTCGGTGTAGAGTTTCGATTTCTAACCCACACTCGGTTTAAAAAGAAACTCCCTCAAACTGTGAGAGGTAATAGAAACAAAATAATTTGCTCCTAGTGCATAATGACACTGTGCTCAATGGCCGAGCAAGCGAAGCGAGAGAGGTCGAATACTCGACTGCGAATTTGGATTTTGTAGGTCTGTTCGTATGTTTGGGACACGATAACGTTCGCAATTTTTTTTCTGATTTATTTGAGATTTATTGACAAGGAAGTTTTGGTGCATGAAATTTACGAGTTCCAACAGAAAATTCCTGCCGCAAACATTTTTGGAGATAATCGGGTTTTTCATTGGATGGTTCAGCAGTGGTGGTACGGAGCACGATCTATAAGGCTGGTGGCCCCGAAGACAACAGCCATTTGTCATAATACCAGGATATGAATAAGGTGCTTGATGTCCTTGAAAGTGTTTGAATGTGTTAAGAAAAAATTCAAGGAAATTCATTGAAATTGTTAGCTGTGTCCTTGAAGTAATTGAATTTTTTTTTTTTTTTGAGGGGGGATTTTAAAACAATGCCCTAGCTTTAAACAAGAAAAAGACAAACTTTCAATTTGTTTGAAATAAATTGTATGTTTGTCGCAAAAAGTTGCAGAGTTCAAACTTTCTTCCTCCACAAGTTTTCCTCAGTTGTTTACTGTGCTATTAAAACGACAGCGTAGAAAAAAACTTGCGATAAAAAGTGAGGGTAAAAACCGAAGGTAAAAAAAACGCACCTGGTGAACTCTTACCCTGCCTGGTGAAATTTGAGCCAAGGCAACTGATCTAACTTAATTCCTAACAGCACAGAAAAAAGACCACAAACTCACGAATAAAACCCTTTACTTTTTGGTGGTTAGTGAGACAGTGTTGGCAAGTTAGTTGATTAATCAAGATCCCTGAAAAACGTTGTAGTTAGTGTTAGAAGAGTCCTTGAAAAATTACAACGGTTTTGAAAAAAAAGAATCCTTGAAAAGGCTTGAATTTTGGGGTGATCTTGTCCGAACCCTGTGATATACCATAGTGCCAAGTTCTTTTAGTGTGAAGAATGCACACTTTATTGCCAATTTCACACTTTTTGAAACAACGCTGTCATTCCTTTATCATTTCTGCAGCTAATATCGCGCATGGTGGCAGAATTATCCAGAAGCCCTCGTAAAAATCGATGTTGGATTTATTCGCTTCCTTCAGCGTTCGCTTGCAGTATTCGCTTCGATGCAATCGAATGTGCAGTATCTTCGCTCGACTGACTGATGCTAACTGGGTATAGATGTAACATAAAAAGTGAAAAACTGAATCAGTGTCTTAATAGATTCTGATAGATCTTCACAGCTTCATAGATCTTTTGAAAGATCAACAGCATTCACACATCCGAATGCAGAAAATTGATAATTAACATTAAAATACGGCCGAAAGGTGGGACATGAAACACAACGGAAAAAAAAAAAAACGTTTCGGGAGGCAGGTCACTCACATTTTCTGCACAAAGTAACGTATGTAATATAAAAATTACAGAACTACATAAAACGCACAAATTTGACAAAGCTATTGCAAAGGAAAAAAAATAATTGAAAAGAAAATTGCCTGATGTCTTTTCAATTGCAGAAGCGTTGGTGTGAACAAGACGAAAGAAGCTGACGTACACATTATACCCAGCTGATCAACAGGCAGATGGGGCGATTTTTTTTTTTAATTTGAATTTGCTTAGGCCGCTAAAAATTACTTACGTGGTTCTCGGGAATGGTACTAAAAAAAAATGACGCGAGCAGGCGGTGTTTTATTTTTTACGTTTTATTCGTGATTTTTCAGATGCGGGCGATAGGGTTTTTTTTTTTTTTTTACCAAACGAAACGAAATCAGTACCTTACATTTTGTTGTAGAGTACAATACTTTGTTTTAATGTCAAGATAGCATGCAAAAGTTGCACATTTGATAAAAATTATGATTTAGAACCAAATTTTTAGTTGAGACATGCCTCTGAACGACCCTTAGATTTGTTTCGGGGCGTTTATGTGAATGGAGTAAAGAGCTAATGTGGTCATCGGCTCCAGGAAATGTTTGTGCAAAGTGCTGATGCGTGATCGAAATTTTTTTTAGACAATTTCATAAAAAAAGGTTTCATGTGCTAAAAAAAAAACCACGCGCGCACTCCTGAGAACCACTTAATTAATTTTTAGTGGCCTTATATAATAAACGTTGATGAAGTTACTGAAAACTCAACGTTGCAGCGTCACATCATCAAAACAGTTGTTAAACAAGCGGTCAATTTTCCGATGGATCAGCATGGCGTCTCTGCAGCAGGATCGTGCTTACCGATTGAGGATGCGGTTTTTCTGCTGAACCAACCGACTAAAGATGGCGAATTTGCAGTTGTTCTTTGCTAGAATTACGTAAACGAAAGTAACAACTGGAGAAGATTGTCATCATGCATTGTCCCCACTGAGTTAACAGACGATAACAAGTCACTCGACCATAAGTAATAAACGTACTATTGTATTTTGCGATTGAAATCAGCCTTGGTTATTGGTCGCAACGCGCGGCTGGATTTCCGAACACTCCATGGAGTTCCTCTTGAAGCTACGAAGCTTGTGTAGTATCTCGATGGGCCTTGGATTTTATCTTAATTTACGGTTATTATTTATCTTTTACTTACCTGTTGGTGAGTTTTAGTTTAGGCCTTGTTTAATTTATTTAAATCTTTCTCCTTAATGTTTATTTTCTTTATGTTTCCTGTCCTTAAACATATCACGTGTTTATGCTACTTTTCTTTTCTTAACGCAGCTTCGGAACTGGGCTTCTCCCATGTTTACCAATCACCAATTCGGTTCAACAAATTTTGTATGCTGGTTGTTCCCGTAGTAGCATGGACGCATCCTGATATGTTGTGGGAAGCGAACTCTGGACTGTGCTTTTAGGTACCGTAAACCCAAATTTGATATTCTTATCGATATATGTCATTAGTGAGTTTTCCCGTTAGCCATTTAATATTCCGCAGCGTGAAATCTTGTTCTTCGAGATTTCAAATGTTTTCAGCCTGTGTAAGTTATTTCGACAAAATTATAACCTGGGAGGCGTTCAGAATTTCACATGGTTTTACGACGGTAAATAAGTCTTTGACTTATTTTAGTTGGTGAACTTATCCTAATTCCTTGATATCGTCTGTTGAAATTTCGTAACCTTACGGCTTACTCCCACATGCTTACAATTCTCTGCCGCCGGCGAGAATTATTATACGAAATCAGTGCCACAGCTTGTTTTCATATGGAAGAAATTAGTTTTTGAAGCTTCGACAATTCGATTCCTGTTAAAGAGGTTTTTGCTTGATATTCACGTACTGGAAGAAGAAACCGCTAATTAGGAGTTCCGGACGTTTTAACGAATTAATTTTCCTCCGTGGTGAGTGACTTACGAGTTGACTTTAACTTGTTGCCCGTGCGTGGCTTTAAATTTTAATCTCTGCTGGCGTGGCTAACCTTCGTTACTCAAATTGAATTTGTAACTTACTCATCTTTCAATCCGAAAGAGATATTTATATGTAAAATGTCGTCGGTGTGCTTTAACATTTAAATAAATAACCAAGAACTTATTCTTTGCCTTGAGTCGGTTAGTTTGACTCAGTTTTAACATATGTTGGCGTTGCTTATTATGTTTGCTTTACAGACGAACGATAATGCTTAAAAATTCCCATCGCCTTCTTCCTTTATGGAATTAGGAACGGCTTATCCAACACTAGAAGCCGTAATACTTGGTGTTTAATGTAAAACGGCTCAGGCCCTTCGGATGATACAACAAATAGAAAGTATGGGATGGCCCGTCAGACAGATAATTGTCGACCTGGCGAGAAAATGTATTTTTGTCTCAAATGATTTTTTTTCTCGATATAACGGGAATTTTTTAATATTTTTTAAAAAATTTATAATGCAATTTTATCGTGTAAACTAAAATATATTATTACCAAACTCAAACCGTTCTATTACAAAAAGACCAGTAAACAATAAGATTAACGTAACTTCAGGGCCTAATTTTATGTTATTAGTCTAGTAGAGTCTACTTTTTCCAAACTCTACGTTTAGTTAAAATTAAACAATTTTATGTCACCAGAAAGAATAGTGTAAAAGTAAATCTAATGAGCCACATTTTATGTTAGGAAATTGAAACTTGCCAGGTTAGCTTTGGATGCGGGTACATAATGCTGGCGTGCGTTTGTATTCTGTATTTAATTTGTAATAAAAATAGGACGTATCTATGGTTTTCTTCATTTATTCTGATATCTAAAGTACTACCCACACTAAAATTATCCTTTCCATGTGCTCGACTCATTATTATTGTCTCAGTTAGTGACTAACTTATAAAAACAATACTAAAACAAATGAAATTCCTTAAATTCTGCCAGAGCAAACCACAACCAATTTAAGCAGCCTGTCAGCTCTCAATACGAAAAACAAGCCGCAAAAAGAAAAAAAAAAACTACTATTCGTATTTTCTGATAAGCAACTGTAGATTGGTTATGCCCATGCCTTTTTTTTCACGGGTGCTAAAGAAAAAAAATTATACCTGATGGGAAAAGCACATTTTCTACCTGACGATATTTCTGTCCCATGGGATATACTAGGTCATTTTTTATAAAATTTAGGCCTAATATAAAATTTACATCAGCTCCGGTGATTATGTGATGGAAGATAAGCACATTCGATTCGCCTGTAACGAATGACGTCACGTACTGTATTTCGGTCATTACGTAATCGAGGCTGAGCATATTCCTAGGGGTAGCTAGAAAGGAAATCGATTTTTTTTTCACACTATCATGCTAAGACATGGCATTTTAGTTTAGCACATGAATTTGTTGCTAGAATACTAAGTTTGGACTGGAGTTTTTTTAAGAGTTCTGTATGACTAGAACAGTGACCCACTTTGCGAGTTTTTTGTCCTCATACGCAATGATCTCACATCTTAATCTGGCACAGAAGTGCGCAGGCGTAAGAGTCGTTACCTTGGTAGCAACGTTACCGAGAAAGACACATATGACGTCGTTTGCTGAAATGCTTGCAGTCCATATCAATCCGTGACAATAAGATAAAATATTCCTCTTAAAAAAAACAGGTTTCTTTGCCGTTCTGATTTCTAATTATTTTTTCGTCCGGATCAAAGGACGCTAAACCGACGCCATGTTGACCTTTCAGAGTGCAGCTCTATGGTTAGCTGCAAGGAGCACTGGAGGGAGAAAGGAAGATCGTCTTACTGAAGCCAATGCTATTAGACTGGATTTCTTAAGCCTATAACGCGCGATTTTTGCTGTTGGAGAAAACAGCGTTCTTTTAAGCCTAAGAAACCCGCTCTCAAAACACTGTCTTGACTAGAAGTGCCGTTGTTCTCCGTTACATTTTAATCTAGTGCACCTTGTAGCTATTAGCTCCAAATGATGTCTCGTAGCCAATATGACGTCACATGACGCTGCTCTATTGGCCGACGCCTTCTATTCTGTTCTATTCTATATACCATAAAGTATCTTGTATCTTGTATATACCAGAAAATATCCGTATATACAAGAAAAGCATCTTGTATATACTAGAATATCATCTTCTATATACAAGAACGTAAATCGCCTTCAGGGCTCCGTACTTGAGTCGCCCTCTTGTTTTTTTTTTACCATTGTGTGAGCCGTAGTCATGGCAACAAAGGAGCTAAAGGGCTGAACTGTGGTGAAAAACTGTAGTGAAACTGGTAGAGAAGTAGACAGTTTTTTTTCCCCCATACTCTTTGATTTATTGGTTTCTATTTATTCATTTGTGGGATCATCCGTTCATGCAATTCGTTAACCGTCATGCAATCATTTTTTCCCCCCGATCCGTCATTCCTATTGGCCAGTGATGGATGCCGCGTCTAATATCGGACTTGTAATTGGTTCGCTGGTGTTCTTCCCAGTTCCCCTTCCCTTCCCGGCAGTCCTCCTTTAATTGGTTTTCCTTTTGATCGGTGGCGATAACGTGAATGCCAGACCCTTTTATTTTTTAATATATTTTTTTCGTTTGTCTTCAATTTTTATTTCTGTAGTTACTCTTAATCGTGTTTTTTTTTTCAGTTCTTCTGTACTTCGGATCTCATTTCGAATTCGCAGAAACCTTGTTTGTCGATGCGTATCGGTATCGGGTTAGAAAACAACCCTCACGATTACACCGATATTCAAATTATTGTTAAGCAGAAGCGCCAACACATTACCACGCTGAAATGTGGTTGTATTAGTTTTACACTAGCTGAAGTCCATGCTGCGCACGAGTGGTGTTTAATGCATCGTTTGCAACACTGGTCAGGCATGTTCAAGTTTTCATTTCACGTCCAAAATATTATTCGGTGTGATTAATTTGGCGAATGCTTTGGTGTGTTGATATTACTCCTCTGAAGGTCGAACTATATGCACCTATATCACTTCTTTTTTTAAGTTATGTCTTAAACTCACCTCAGCCTGTAGATGTGAAATAAAGTACCCCGTCAACAATAGCTTGAGTGGCCTTTTTTCCAATATTTGAATTTCATATCACTTCTTTGAGAGGCCAAATCGTTCACAACTTAGTCGTCTCTTTACCAGTTTTGGTTTTGTTTTAATTTTTTAATAT
Source organism: Lithobius niger (assembly GCA_023313725.1). Taxonomy (NCBI): domain Eukaryota; kingdom Metazoa; phylum Arthropoda; class Chilopoda; order Lithobiomorpha; family Lithobiidae; genus Lithobius; species Lithobius niger. The sequence continues at coordinate 27,733 of JAHWFP010139408.1, forward strand.
TTTTTTTTAGTTCGTATCACTCCTTTATGAGGCCGAGCCATTCTCAACTTGGTGGCCTCTTTACCAGTTTTTGGCTTTACTTTGACATTTTTTTTTGTTTTTGGTGAATTGGACGTAGACACAACTTTTTTTTAACAACGTTGTGTAGATTTGTGACAACAAACTAGCGTGTGTCCAGAGACGCACGTCAGTATACTCTTTGCCATGTGTCTGAACTTTGACCGTCGAATCAGAGACGATGCCGACAGTACTAACAATGGTTATAACAATACTTTCGTACTTACGTGAGCTCCCACACCATTCCCGTTACATCCCCTGGCTGTGAACCAGAAGAGGTACGCAGTTCGTATCGTACTGTAGCATTCGTCCAATTTCGTCGCTGGAAGCCTTCCCGCTATCTCGGCATCGATGAATAATCACCCTATGGGAATTAACATGGGGATGACCGGACTAGAAACTAGAAACACATTTGCAGTGTTATTGAGGGTCATATTTTGTATTGAAAGCCACTTGTCAGGTGGGTCATTGCGTTCCATTTTACCACAATTTAAGGTGTTGTACCGCACTGCTATTTTCCCCCAAGTACCTGAAATATGCCCAACTATGCTTCAGGATATAAAATACTTACGCTACGGCGTCGCTCTACAATGATTTACGTCCTCGACAATTGAATTGATGTGATGTTTGTTGGCTAACTTAGCGTGACACACTAGCGTGTGTCTAGATATTTTGGGTGCAAACCTATGCCTATATGTGCGTCTAGTTTCACGTGAATCTGATTTTCGCTGCCTAACTTAAGCAGACTGATTCAAAATATCCGATATTTTATAATATTTTGTAAAGTGAACGAAAGAAAAGACAATTGCCACGACTTGGGGTTGAACCCAGGATATCCCACTTACAAGCCGGTCAATTACTATTCTAAGGCTTGGGCATGTATGTACTTTTCATAGGCTATGATGCGTATAATATAGGATCCACCCAAAACCAAAACTGGTATAAGAGAAGCCGCCAAGTTTCCAAGAAGGGTCGACCTTTAAAAGTAGTGATATCATTCAACTAGGGAAAAGCCGCCAGGGTTAATCCTATTAACCAAGTTAATCGCACAGACTAATAGTTCGAAAGTTAGACGAAAACTTGAATATTGCTACTCGCGGTATCAATCATCAAGTTTTCATTAAACGTCCAAAGTATTATTCGGTGCGATTAACTTGGCTAATAGGATTAATCTTGGTTGCGTTTCCATGGTTGAATGATATCACTACTTTCAAAGGCCGACCCCTTTTGGACACTTGGCGGCTTCTCTTATACCAGTTTTGGTTTTGGGTGGACATCACACCTTTCATAGGACTGAACGTACCAAAGGTCACCGTCTTATCTTCATCTCTGTACTTTTTTTTCTGGAGGAATTTTGTGTTTATAAATTTTTACATTTATATTTAATCGTATGTAGTTATGTACATGTAAAATTCCACAATAACAGCGACAAAAGTATATTATACACACAACCCTTTATTTCGTACATAGGAGAAATTTATGAGAAATTTAGAACATTTTGTTAATATCAGAAAAAAATTATGAATTTTATGACAAAATGGGTGCCGAGTAATTTTAAAGCAACTTCCAAGGCTGGCGTGACACTAGAAATAGTGTTTGAGATTGAAGTCGATCTTTTTTATTCCTTGACGTATAGTAGGGGAGGGTGGATTGAAGCTTAATGGCTCGTCGACATCTAGGTCATTAGCGCCAACATCATTGTAGTTTAGTTCATCTTCCTAGTGTTAAAAGGGTTAGTCTAATATACTGCGTCGTTTTCCCCCAAAATGACAGCCTTTGTAATCATCTGCGTTTTGGATTTTTTCCCATCATGCATGAGCAACCAACATTATTGTCTTTTTGCTTGGTTTGTTTATACGTGAGTGTTTTTCAAGATGTAAATTTCTACTTAATCTCCAAGCCTTATTTACGACATTCGATATGTACATTAAAAAATACAATTTCAAAAAAAAAAAAAAGATGGCAAAAAATGCGCGCTGCGACGAAAAACGTACGGTTTATTTTTGACGATCGTGAAGGAAAACGAGGCGTGAAATTATTCTTAATCGCAAAAACGAAATTCTTGCTTTCCCTATCTCGAAAACAATTTCATTTCCGTTTTTATCAGAGATGCGTATCTTGTTTTCCTAATGAACTTACGCAAGGCAACAGCGCACCGGCAAAGGACACGACGCTGTTCTGTAGGAGCGTTTTAACATGCTTCATTTTTTCTTTTCAAATTTGCGACGAAAATGCAAGAATTAATTGGGAATTTCAGAGAATAACATTCCGAGCATATACGTAATTTTTTTCTTTCTGGTTTCATGTTTTTTATTTTTTTTAATATAAACTTCAAGTTTGTAGGCAAATTGTACCACATGCACACACGCTCATGCACACACACAAAACACACAAAAAAACACACAAAAAAAAAACATATCCGAACGATTCTAGAGCGTAACAGAAGAAGCATTCTTTTTATGTAGATGATTTTTTTTGGTAAAGTTGGAAAAATGTTTTATTTATTTTTTAACCAAATACTTGTTGGAACTAATTTACAGCTAAGAACCCTTCTCGTTTTATAAATACCATAAAATTTACATCTCTAATAAGGAAACGTAAAAAATACTCTTTAATTTTTCTGCTTTGAATTCCCTTTTCGCGTGAACTGGGTCGTTGAATATAAATGCTGAAATAAAATGTTGAATTTTCGTTACCAAAAAAACTAAAATACGAACTAACGTTAGCAAAAACACGTAACGGTTTTCTTGCTTTTGGCGACATTCGTATAATATATTTTTTTTAGGTTTACCTCGTTTACAGTTTTTTTTTTATCATGGATATATGTACTTATTTCTTTTCTACACAGGGAAGGGGTAGAACGAGGGGAAGTAGAACGAAACGAATTCGTTCGTGTTGTACCTTCACATAAAATAGAATTTGAATTTTTAAAAGTGCTTTTTTCCCTTTTTTTTAAAGAACGTAGAGAAAATATGAAATTATTTAGGTATGGTACGTCTGACAAGCAAGATTTTTTTTTCTAGTAAACTTTCGAGCAAAGAAAAAACAAAGTTTCGCTTCTGACAACTTGTTTGACAACTGCACGCCAAAAAAAAAAAAAAACCAACGCATATTCAGTAAAATTTGAAAATTAAAAATTTGAGGGAAAGTTGGCAGAAAAAAAATTCTTCAAAACCAGGGATACGCAAACACAAACGTTGAGAAAGTCTGAATGTCGAAAGATTTAGACACAAAGCTGGCTGAGCTAGGAAAAGAAAGATTAATGTAAGAAATCCCTGAAATCTTTCATCTCATGAGTTCTGCAATTTGTACTCGTGCACTACCACGAGTGATCTTTTCCTTTTAAACACATCTTAACGGGCAAAGAAAGTTAAAGATAATGGTGTAAGTCATTATCCATCCTTCAATACTTTCTGCTGTTCAGACGTATCTGAAAAATATAGATTACAACTCTTTAACAGTACGTGTCAATCGACTAACTTAACTTCAATAAATTATTTTTTTCCCCTATCATTGCAAACGTTTCTTGAATAAATGCGATAATTTGGTCCCGAACACAACAAAACGGACTTTATAATTCTCACTAGCAGTCGTACCTGGCTTCGCCCAGGTATTTGTTTGGCCCGTGGTTGTTTCCCAGTATTTGCTCGGTGCTGCCTGACCATCCACTGCAACAATCAATTTTTCTTTGTGTATAATCCACCTTTCCGCCAATCCTCTCCCTCCCCTCCCCAATTTATCCCATCCTCTCTCTCTCTCCTTTTCGTTTCCCTCCCTTCCTTCTCTTTGCGACATGTAGTTGAATTTGGATGATTATTTAAATTAATACTGCCTCTCCCCCCTTTCCGAGGTTTTTGCCAAATTGGTATCGTCTCCATTCCAAACAACTTCCCAGAAATTCTGTTTTAGGTTCAGTTAATGCGTCCCAGTTTCAACTTCAAGCCAAAGAATTGACCAACGCGAACGTTTTCATTGTTCCCCTTCGGGGTTCGCGTCGTTGTCTTCATTTCTGCTATGGGAATTTGTTTTATAATGCAAGATTAAGTGGAGCTAACGCCAACGCGTTCCCAGCTGCAGACCTACTTGAAAGGCGCACCTCTCGCAGTTACGAAAGTTAGTTTCAGAATAAAAGTTAGGCGGTTCTGGTCTTGCGTACCGCTACCTAGTTGTAGCCCACCAAGAGTTCGTCCCTGTGTTCCGGTTTAAAGTCCGATTATGGGCTCAGTACACGCAACTTCCGCGGCAGGGCCCGACCACCAAACCAACCGCGTTATCGCATGCTCATCACCGGACAGTGGACATCGGATAGGATTCGACTGACCAACCAACCAACCGACCACTGGTGGCTAGATAAGCTTATTCGGCCTCCTCCCCCACAACCCCAAACTTCTCTGTACAACTGGGACAACTGTCGCAGGTGCGATGCCACATACCGGTAGTTCCAAAAGCCAATGGTTTGGCAAAAGCGCAAACTAGGCTACTAGAGAAGCACCGGTTCCTATCCGACTCTAGTATCTTTCCGGCTTCCGTACCACGGGTTGGTGCTTAATGGTGGGAATGGTGTAGAAACGAGATTTTGGACGGTTCGGGTTGGGTGGCGGGGAGGGGTCATGATGGAAGGCTTGATAGGGAAAGGGTGCGGAAAATTAACAGGCCGCCAATCTTCCACCTACTAACCCCCCCCACCCCACCCCCGGGTCGTTACGTCTGCTCCAGTGAAAGCGTGACTGCTATAAAACACGACAGATAAAAGGTTCAAGAACCTCGGTATTACGAAGTGAAGAAGTGACACGTGAGGTGCCCGTGCGTGGATGAGTTTAAACGGCGTAGCTTCTGAGGTTATTTTTAATTAAATATATCGTACGGCCACGTAAATTCCAGCCGTGGCGATATAAGAGCTTGACTAACTTTCCATGTGGACTTTCTCATGTTGATGCAACTTTAGAATGTAGGTAGGTAAATGTAAAGTTGTGACACCATCTATAAGTGTGTAATTCATTTTACGCGGTTGCACCGTCTTAATACTATCCCACACGCAGGACCGGGGTGGGGGGGGGGGGGGGAAGGGAAGATACTAAGCTGAGCAAAAGTAGTTGAGAAGCACCTAACGGTGGGGTCGGATGCAAAAGTTTTGAGAATTTTTTCCATCGATTATAATGCAGTTTTATGCCACAGTAAGAGTAGAGAGGGGAGATTTTCAAGTCAGAGGAGTACTCAGGGTGGGAATCCCCACTTACTCACCCTGGCCAGTCCGACCCTGCCAACACTACTCGTTGCTACACTACTCGTTGCTCGTTGCTATTTCAGAATACGAAGAACGTTTGAAAAGGCTTGACCTGACAACCCTTGTTGATAGGCGTTTAAGAGGTGACCTTATCAATACCCGTCAAATTCTGTCTGGCGAAGTAATTTTGCCTGTCGACCAGTTTTTCAACGGTATATAGTCTGTCATGCAGAGGACACAGCATAAAGTTGACAAACCCACGAATCCGTGCCATTATTGGGCAGTGTTGCTTGACTGTGAGAGCCACTAATTCTTGGAACGCACTCACAGAACGTGTTGTGAAAGCACCTTCAACCAGTAGTTGGAAGAGACATTTCGATCTGACTCAGTGTTAAAGTGTTTCATTTGCATGTTTTGTTGTGAACCGGTTACATAAGCTTGCTTCCTTCCGGTATTACTTGTAATTTAATTTAATTCAACGCGCATTTTAAGGGCATTTTAAGGCCTGAAATGGCATTGTCAGAATTATATTCATTTTGACCTACCGTTATCTTTGCAAACAACTCGTTTTCGACATTAAGGTACTTCAGAATATTAATTTAAGTGTGCAAACTCACATACGGGGATGCATTTTTTACCGTGGCCACAGTTTTGTTGTTGTTGTTGTTGTTGTTGTTGATGATTTTGTTGATGAGTGTAGTAGATGATTTTGTGGCGATCAGAAATGCGTTGGAAACTTGCTACGTGCACAGCCACACCCCAAAACTTACCTTCCGACTCATCTCGTTGCCATGATTAATTTTGCGTGTCCCGCGTGCTGTATGGGCATGGCCCACATAGATTGCTTCACATTCTTTGCATGCGATCGAACATACTCTTCAAGTAAATTGTCATATGTGCGTTTGCTAATGATGTGCGTTGTTTTCTGATGCTATACTGAACTCGCCAACTATCTTAAACTAATACATAATACTGCACAGGAAATGAGCCAACTTTTCCATGGTCAACTTTTCACTTTCCTGGACTCTTACACAAGTACTCAGTGTGAAATATGTCTGCGTTTATAAATCTCACTCTACGTGCGATGCCTGACAGTGACGTGCACAGGGAAGGAACAGGGGGGGGGGGGGGGATTGCCCCGGTCCTTTTTGGGGAAAATGTCCCTTTTGGGGAAAATGCCCTTTTTTGCCCTTTTTGAAAAAAAAAACGTGTAATATTTGGCTTTTCTGCACTGAAAAGTGCTGGTCACAGCGAGGAGAAAGGTCCTGGAACCCTAAAAAGGGCAAAGAAAAGCTAGAAAGCCCAAGAAAGGATCAAAAAATGGTAAAAAAAAATGAGTGACAAGAACAAAAGTGCCCTGAATAATAAAGCCTGAGCGTGCCCTTTCACTGAAAGTTGCCCCTGCCCTCGCGGATATCTGTGCACGCTACTGATGCCTGAGTATAATAATCAGGATACTGTTTGCACAAGTATTTGTTCTTTCATGAAATTCTGTGACATCAACGTGCTTAGTGGATGGCTACATAGATACAGATCGTGTTGCCTCATTAAATACGTCATGAGATCGATCCTAACAACACCAATTAGGCTACATCTGTAGAAAAGTTTTAATAATCGTAAGAGATGCCGCTTCTGATAATGCTCAGGGCTCATTAATAGTACTCCGCACATTAATACCGATTTCACGTTGGCAGCGGCAACGCCGGAAACGTTCAAGCCGAACACGAAGCGTGCGAGCCAGCTAGCGTCTCGAATTAAATACCATTTAAAATGCATGAATCGCCGGAATCTGTGATCCAACTTTGATAACGTTAGCTAAATGCAGTACCGAGCAAGTTCATTGTTGTGCGCGGTTTGGCGTGGGGGGAGGGGAAAATCCGTTTGTAACTAGTAGTTGGAAAGGATCCAAGCCACGTTGGTCGTGTTGCGGTTAAACGGAAGTTTATTGGTTGTATAGCCATGCCAACGGGCAAATGATTTAAGATGGCGTGTTCCGTTGTGGTTGGTCCAGTTTTATCCGCTCTTCGTTCCCCGAACTTCTCCTCGTACTGAAATTGATTTTGAATTTTGCGTGGTTTTGGCGCTTTTGAATAAGTCTGAATCCAGAGGGAGCCATAGTCGGCATGGAGTTGGCACTGAGGCTGAAAACATAATTTCGAGTTTCCTTCCTTTCGGGGTTTATAGC